>SRMA01027158.1:87691-147882 GCA_007224835.1 Danionella cerebrum | reverse complement strand
GTCAACTTGGGAATTCTTCTAGAGCATGGGGTTCAAATACTTTTGCAGAGTGGTTTGTATGTTCTTGCACATGACTCTCAGTCTGTTTAACGAAGCTTCACCCTGTGTTAAGTCAATGCAACATTTCCAGTAATTCTCGGTTATTTACCCAAATTCCTTTAGTGGTACCAGTTTGAAAATGTAGTAACCAGAGTCAGATTAGTTTGGATATTATTACATGGCAAAAAAATAAGTTACTAAATAGTATACTAACATGAATTGAACATGTTAATAAAAAAAATGAATAAAATGATATTACATTTTTACAAACCATATGCAATTAGACAAATCAGTGAGAATAAATAATTTTTTTTTTTTTTTTTTGAAATTCCAAACTTCTTTAATAAAAAATGTGTCTCATCAAAGTTTTCCTCCCTTGAATCAACTTTAAAGCACCCCTCCACAACTTTGCCCTTCTCCAGTTCTATCATGGCTCACCTCTGTTGCTCTCTCTCTCTCTCTTTCTCATTTGCCTAATGTTATGCAGCTGAACTTTCGCTGAACCCATGGAAGCAGTCAGGCTCACCTCTCAATGACCCGCTCCATGACACCGATTCGCTCCCATGCCTTTCTCATCTGACATCACACAAAGGCGTTCCACCTTGTTCACCAGTCTTACACAACCAGGCGCAACCAGAGGAGGACTTTCCTTTCACTGACACGCTGACAAGTTTCCAGAGAAACACTGTCACTAATGAATCACAAAACAGAAACAACAGCCTCTTGGATGAAGCTTGGTACAGTTTCCAAAGGAGAAGCTCTCCCATCATTTATTCAAGTTGCTGGAGGTCCTTTCTTCGGTAGGACATGAGAAAAGATTTTAATGGCTTCTGGAAACTGGTAGCCACCGATAGTTTCTAGGATTCCAGGAAGGAAAAATACATTAAATGAACTTTAAATAACCTTGAAAAATGTTCAAGAAGCCTCATTTAAAACACTTTTTTGAACTTTTTGTTTGTATTCATTTCTGAAGAGTGAAAAGACCAGCTTAGAAAGTTGAGGTCCCTAAAGGCCTGATCTGAATTTTCAATCTGAAGTTTTGTGCAACAACACGCCTCGATCGAAGACCATGGGCGCAGACAGGAGCGTGCACAGCTCACGGAACGATTGGTACTAACAAAAAAAGAGTTCGGTTCTGCCACAACGGTTTTTCACAAGGAGAACGACCAATGAAGCCAGCAGGAGTAGGACGTATATGAGGCCCTCATCCCACATTTTCTTGGCAACTTTGCACAGGAAACAGGAAACAGGAAAGAAGAAGAAGTGCGGGAAGAAGACAGCGACAGATAGAAAAAAAAGTTGGTGGCTGATCACTGGGAGCTGTTTGACAAACGGCATAAAGATTACAAGAAGGTGGAGGAAAGAGAGGTTTTGTGGCACACTATTGCCTTGTATTTGGGAGTCGATGGTAAGTGTTACGCCATCTTCAGGCAGGGAGTATCATTACAGAGGAAGAGCACCCTCCTGAGAAGCCATCAGAAGATTCATGCGAATCTCAACTCGGATCAGTGTGTAAAGGTCTCAAGGGAACTTTCACATTTGACTTGTTTAGTTGGAATCATTCAAACTACAGTTCATTTCCCCTTTTAGATTAGTTCTTTCGGGCAGAAGAGAAAGCAACAACTCAACTAAAAATTAGACCAAAAGTTGACTAATAAGTGGTCTCGGTAAGAATATAAACAAAATCTAGAGTGGTTTGTTTTTGGTGAGAACTTGATCCAACTTTGATCTGAACTAAAACAAATACAGCCACACATGGCAGCTCGAGGCCAAACTTCTAATAATTAGTAATCCAAGCATCATCTTGCAATGTGCACAGTAACACAAATGATATAGTAAAAGATGCAAAGAGTCAAAATCAAGCAGTGAAGAACAGAACCTCGGTCTGCTTTAAAATCTTTGTCTAGGAGAGATCTTGTTGATGCTGTATAACTACCTTGTGTCTTGTTGCTGTGACAGGAAACGGTCAGTCTCACCCTGCTACCAATTTTAGCTGTTCCTCACCCAGTTTTAAGCCTCCTAAACAAGCTGTTTCTGTTTTAGGTCATGAGAGGGTTTCAACCTACCTGATCCATGATCATTAGCACCTGTTTGAAATAATTGGTCGAACAGAATTGAATACAATTCTACAGAAATCTTCACTTTTGATGTTGGTTTGCAGGCAAAAGGTAGCTACACAAATTTTGGTGAATATTTTTCATATATTCGCTCACTTTGCATTTTTAAAAAGAACAAAATATGTATTTTTCTGAGAGTTTTTTATGTTTACAGTATTTATAGATTTGGGCTAATAATGCCAACATATCATACATAATCATACATAACTTAGTTACCATTTGTTTGTACTGGATTTCTTATATTATGCTATTTTTATATTGATATTTGAGCATTGGAGCAAAGAAATAAACTTGCATTTTTGTTGTACAAGGCAATAAACACATTGAGCATCACAGATATTGATAAAGCAATGACACGCAACAAGAGTCCAGCAGCATCTGCACGGTATGTTATGAACTTAGGACAAAACCTACAGTGTTTCAGTCTCAGATCAAAGAATCGTAAGCAGAGGTTGATTATAGCCGACGTGTGGCTGCAGATAACGCATCAAAAACGTAACATACAGCACTGTTCCTTCCTCCACCCTCTCAATAGAGTTTATGACACTCTATGCTAATCACTAGCTTATCAGACCTGATAGCTACATACTTTGTGGGTACATCACAAGGGCTTTCGTAAGTACTTAACCCTTTCAGATTCAAGATGAATTTGCTTTACGTCAAAGAAATGTGGATGAACTTCTGGTTCTCAAGGCTTGAACAAAAGAGAACAAAAATAAAATTTAGTATTTATTTCGTTTCATTTCAGTTGACAATCTAAATAAACATACTTCTAAAAGTGTTACCAGATTATTATTTAAATTAAATAAAAAATATATTTTTATGAATATGGGGATAATGCTAAAAACAAACCTACATCAATCACTTACAAAGAAAAGGTGTTTTTTCTTAATAATATATTATTTGTCTGTTATAAAAAAGAAATCTAAAACGGGGCATTATGACATTGTTATATTTTTAATAATATGTTGTTCTCATTGGCATCAATCAATTGTGTGGGAAATGTGTTTCTTTAACTCAAAAAGTCTCTATTTTTAATCAAAATCAAATTCAACCTCTTCTGTCAGAAAACTTTGCAACTACTCCCCTGTTCTCAACTATTGGTTACTGATTTGCATATTCATGACTTGTATGTAAAGTTACTGAAGGTCAATGCAGATGTGAGTGAGTGAGAATAAAATGATATATTACAATACTGAGCAATGAACTTTTTATTCAAGCAATAATGACAGTTGCTGTAATGGCCTTTGGAGGAAACCTCATACATACAACCAACATATACAGTATATCTATGAGCCAGAAGAGAAATGACTTCACAACACCAAGACCAGTCAGAGAGAAGGGATATGTGGAAGGTTATGTGTTTTTATTGGATGATCTGATCTGAAGTATTGCGCAGCTCTGTCTGGATTGAGCCAGAAACAAGATGTTTTTTCAGCCAAGACAGAGGCTCATGTTTCCAGGGAGCCACCACCCGTAACAACCAAATGAATAATTTAAATACATTTTTGATAAACGAGTTGTGAATGTGTTCAGTGGTGACCCAATTGTGAACGTTTGGCTGATTCCTCCAGGTAATAATCTTTGAAAACAACTAATTTAATAAATAATTAATTTATCAATGAAATAATGTCTTGTTTATTTTGGGAGTAAAATAATTCAAACAAAATGATAAAAAATAACTCAGAAACTAGTTGAGACTTCCCCTACTGGCATTCAAACAGTTTGTAACCATGTCATGACATCAGTGTTTTGCCAAATATACTTAGGAGGACAGTGCCCTTGAATCTGTAATATTTAGAGGCATATCAACACTTTCTAGTTGCTTATTAGGGTCTGGGCTCAGCCCAGAATGTTTTCAGGATCAAGAAATGCCCTGTTCACCACATCTTCATCGAATGGTGGACCCCGTTTCATCATGGTAGACCAACTTCCTTTTTTAACGTTACACATTTATGTGTTGATAGCTCCATTTTTCCCTCTGTTTGACCAGTGCGTTTGTTTCTGGATATCAAGAGAGAGAGCATGGCTTTGTGGATGGCGCATCACTTCCAGGGAAGGGAAATCGTACCTTTGATGTCCAGCCTTGACATAACCATTTGACTCGAGTGACTTTAATGTTGCCTTTGCATGATAATGGCGTTAATAAAATCAGTTTTTAAAAGAAACAAACTTGTTTTTTATTCTGGTACGCCCATGTTTTTTATCAACTCTTATAAATCACTATAAAAGACTTAAAATGTCATGACCCCTTCAATTAAAATCAAATTCCAATTGAAATCATCAATTTTGTTAGCATGCATGCTACATGCCACCGGTTCTTGGCAACAAATTCCGCTGTATACAGCTCAGTGTGATGCCATCAGTGACGAAAATCACATTACAATTCCTCTTGTGAACATATCAAAACAGAACAGTTTGCTAGTAAATCCCTTCATTGAACTAAAAGAAACTACTATTCCTATGTTTTCATCAATAAAACCCATTGAAAATATTGAAAGAGTAAAATTGAAATAATTTAATGAGATTTTTTAAAGTGTCTCTTTTAAAATAAGACACACTTCTAAGGCATTGTGTGTATATTACAGCATAAAGCTTTCCTAAATTAGGAACAGAAAACCCCAAAATACGAGTTTAAAAAATATCTACAGGTTGTGGGCTTTGCATATTCTAAATTTGCTCTTGTGGTAAATGGTTTTGTTAAAATCAGACGAATGACACCCCTCCTCACCCCCTTCCCAAGCCAGTCGGTGTTTGAGTGTGGCTATAAAGAGAGAATAAAGAGGTAGAGGTGGGTTTATGAGCTAGGTTAATGGCAATTGTACCGTTAAGGGTGTTAAACTATTTTTATAACCCACACTAAACGATATCATTTCCTGGAAGTTAAAACAGTCCCCTAAACCAAGACAATGGTGTTTGGCTTTTAACAGGACGCAACTGTTGGGGCCGAACTGCATGCAATGTTTTCAATTGCAAACAATTCAGGTTTGCCGTTGCTTACCAAATGATTTGCCTCCAGGTGGTTCATAATAATTGTGTAAATCAAATTTGATTCATATTAGACACTTTTTGTCAGTGCTTACATTAACATGAAGCATCAGAAATTGTTTCAACTGAGCTTTTCTCTGTCTGAAACACAATCTGAAGCATTGCAACATAATTTGGGTCTAGCTTCCTTCAACGCCCTGGCTCTGAAGTGCCACACAGTTTGTGTTGCTGTAATCCGGTAAATCCCTCCTCAAACCAAACAGAGCTTTTCATCTTTTAGTGCAAAGCCAAAAGGAGGAGAAGCCGAGGAATCTGTGGCTGTGATCTGGGTCCGCTGAGACTCTCGGATCATTGAGCTTGAGCATTAGAGGGTAAGGCTGGGTTTAACTGGGCAGGATCAAATCAGGAATCTTCGACTGGGGATGTGGGAAGATATGTATGTTACAACAGTAAAAAGTAATAAATTAAAGACAGAATGAATTACCTAATCAAATTCTTTTCCAATGAAAGGATGAATGCATGATCGGAATGAACTACTGATCAATGAACCAAAGAAAGAACAGACACAAGAATCGTGGAAAGAACAAAGAAATTAATACATGGACTGAATTGAGCAAACAAATGAAAGATGGAAAGAAAAAAACTAAATAATGAGTTTAACGAATGACTGAATGGATCAATCAACCAAACAAATCTCTGCCAACCCACCAACCAACCAATAAACAAACCAGCAAGCCAACCCACCACCAGCCAACCAACCCACCAAATAACCAGGCAGCCAGGAAGTCAGCCCACCAACCAACCAACCCATCCACCAACCAATCAACCAACCACTGGCCAAAGAACACACCTACCAACCAACCAGCGAGTCAACCAGCCAGACAACCAATAAACCAACCCACCACTGGCCAACCAACAAACCCACCAACTAACCAGTCAACCCACCAATCAACCACCGACCGACCAACCCACCCACCAGCCAATCAACCAACCACTGGTCAAAGAACACACCTACCAACCAACCAGCGAGTCAACCAGCCAGCCAACCAACCAACCAACCAGCCACCAAGTCAACCTACCAACCAAACAACCAATGAACCAGCCAGCCATCCAACAAACCAACCAATCACAGAAGAGACAGACACATGAATGGATGAGAAACTGAATTAATTAGTGAATGAACAAATGAATTAACCAAGGACCTAAATAATGAATAACGAACCAACCAGCCTGCCAGCTAACCAAGCAACTATAAAAAAAAACTGCCTGTTGGCCAACCAACTAACCAAACCAACTAACCAACCAAACAAGATACACAAAACTGTAATAAGATAAATAATAAAATGAATGAATGAATTAATGAAATGATCACAACCACCAATCTGCAACAAAATAAATAAATGTGTTATAAATCAAAGCCATTTGTAATTTATTCACTCAATTCAATTAAAAAAAAAATACTGTTTCTCTAATCAAAGTATTTAAATAACCAGTTAAACTGTTTTAACAATTGTGAAGGATTCAGTTTATAACAGAAAGGCAAATAACTCCCTTTTTCAGACAAACAATTCTAGAGTTCCATAGAGTGAATCAAAGCTTTAACAGGCGATTCAACGAGGCAGAGTGTTTCATAAATCCAGAAAACAACAGAGCTGCACACGACCTCCCATCTCTGTGAGCCATCATTCCTCAAACACTGAGGCAAGGCCCCTTAATGTGCCCTGCAGAGCACTCTCGGGCATTTATGGCACATGTTGCAGCTCTGGCATGAGGCCTTTATGGCATACAGCTGATGGACAGCAACCATTACACGCTGTAATGACCAGTAGATATACTTTATACACACCTTTAGCCAAACAGTGAGAGAAAAAAAACATAACTCTGCCTGCAACTAGTTCAGGATGACAAATGCTGATACCACAGAATGAGAAAAATAAAAATTCAGTTGTATTTGTTGATTGATTTTATTGAGAGATAACATTTTGTTGTTACACACATCACTGTGCTTTATGTGCGTACAGAGGATAATAAAGATTTGATATGACAAGCGGGTGAGTTTATAATGACAGTGATTTCATTTCGACAGGATTATCCAAAGGTAATAACACTGACACGTAAACACACTCATCAGCTTGAACAATCACAATCAGATTAGTACATTGTTTCTCCAGCACGTTTTATCTAAGACTAAAAAGGTGAACACATGACTAAATTAATGACTAGATCAGTGTGACTGTTTGTATTTAAAAGACAATAACAGATCATTTTTTTCTCATAATTATTAAATAATATTGACACTGGGTGGGTAAAAGGAGACATGACCACACAGGCACAGCTCAAACCCAAGTGGGCATTTATTTAAAACGTGTACACTAAAATCTATGTTGGCCCAAAGTTGATACAAAGTTTTATTATTTCTATGATCCATGTCAAATTGGTTGCTATGGTAAACAGTCAGATTGATTTAGAGGTGAAATAAAGTTCCCTTTGACAATATAAGTTAAATAAACCAACCCGCATGTCTCTATCTTTTACCAAAGCTGAGATAGGGTCCCAAAAATTTGGTTGCTAGGGTAAACAATTTGGTTTCTAGGGAGCTGTCAGGGAACATTTTTTACTTTGATCCTATGTACATAAACAAACCCCCATTTCTCCATGTTTCATCTTTTCAATGTTCAAAGTTTCCCAGACTTCTCAGCAATTTCCCAGGATTTCTGAAAACATTTATCCATTTAGAATTTTTTTTTGTCTGAAGCACAAATGAATTACAATATGAAGACTTTTACAGGCCAACAGAACTAAAAAATTCACCCAGTGTGGCCAGCTTCAATTAGAAATAATCCTGATTTTAACCATTTCCGTTCTACTTTTAAAAAGCAAAGCAGGATCCCACAGCTCTAAACTGGAACCCATGCACCACTGGACTGATCGGGGTGAAGACACCCCGGAACACTCCCAACATGCTGCCTGGAGACACGCACTTGCCTAATCTGTGCGGACTTGAACAGCGCCAGTGTGTCTGTGTCTCTCTCGCCACCCGGTACATTATACATCATTGAATTAATCATATATAATTTAAATGTGCAATAAACTTACCAGAGTAGCGACAAAACTCTTTCTTTTTATAATTGATCAAATAATGATTTTTTAACATATTACTTGAAAGTGTCGGATTGGTAATTATCGACTTAAACTTTTCAGGAGAGTACAATAGCTCTACAAAACGGCATCAGTTACCAATAGATCCTTGTTTACTAAACAATGGTGATGGTAGGACATATGCTCACGCATCTTGGCGGCAGAAGACAGATACAAGCAATAATTGTATATACCACTGTATTTATACCACTGTCCCGCCTGCTACAGACAAATATCAGTCCAAAGCACCTGCTGCCATTTTTCCGTGCCCAGTTTCTATGTTCTTGTTCTTGGCATTGTTCCCATATCAGAGGGTTGGATTTTGGCTACAACTCTTCTCCACTTCTGGCGAGTAGATGGGTGTACCTGGGTCCTCTCATTTTCTGATAGTTCGGAGCTGATTGCACTGCTAAATATCTTCCACTTCCAAGGCTAATTAGCTTTAGCTATCTGTGTCTGGGAGAGATCTTGTTGAAGCACTGAATCTACCCCGTGTCTTGTTGCTTGTCTTTCTCAACATTACCTTGGTAGCAGACTTTGGCTGTTCCCTCACCCAGCTTTAAGCTTCCTACACACTTATGTTTCAGTTCATTACTTGGTTTAATGTGTGACATTGAGCGGCAGTTTGGTATAATCGGTGGAGCATACACCTGAATATAATTCTCATCATACTTATATTTATGAAAGCCTTCTTTATTTACAGCATTTTAAATTCTGGGGTAAGTCTTCTGATTAAGAAGAAACGCTGAATAAAATGCAGCCCTGTCTAAACTGAGCTATGGTTGGCGAAAGTGGAAGAGTACGGCTTTATTTGGTACTAAGCTTAACCGAGGTTAACGGAGCAGATTCACAAGACAGAGATGCACTCAATCCACCCATTCATTCATCCATCTATCTATTGCAAAGTGGCCGTAAAAGCCCCTTCTTGTGATGTCGAGCTGGGGAAAAGCCAACGCTGTCAAGAGCAGTGTAAAAGAAAACTCTCAGCTTGAGTGCCGCTGGAGAGGATTAAACCATTGTGAGCCGCTGATGGGGGAAGGGTCACTTTGAATGGATTTCCTGTGTGTGATTGTGCCGTCTGCGTTATGACACCCGTAACCTTGATGACATGCACTTGAGACCTGCCCCGGGTCATCAAAACATGTCTGATGCACTGCACACAAACAATCAATGTGGTTGTGTTCATACAAGACACATGGTTAGGGACAGAAGCAAGAAAAACAGCTGAGGTCAAACGAAAGAGTCTTTTTGTAAAGACTGATCCTTGCACAACATTTAATTTTCTATAGTAAAACACAACTGTGATCTTTCCATGGTCTACTACATTGTAGATCCAGATTTAATGTATAGTGAACATTTAACCACTTGCACATTTGTCATGTTCCCACAAATCAAAGTTACCAAACCAGATTTCCATTTCTAACAATTAGCTCCTACCTCTCAGTTTTGCGTGGGTGTCCCAATTCTTTTTAGAATAAAAGAGAAGGCCTGGTAAGATGTCTTGAGGTACACTTCAAAATGGTTTTGGCCTCAAGCGTGACCAAAAAGCCCACAAATGTATTTATTAATACGTTTTTTGGAAAGTTGGAGGTCAGCTGAAACAGAAACACCAGCTCTAGAAAGAAGAGGAATGAAAGTCAGTCGCAGCAAGACAGAATACATGTGTTTGAACGAGAGAGAGGGAAATAGAACAGTGAGGTTACAGGGGGTTGAGGTCAAGAAGGTGCAGGAGTTTAGATATTTGGGGTCAACAGTCCAGTGCGACGGGGAGTGTGGAAAAGAGGTGAAGAGACGAGTGCAGGCAGGTTGGAGTGGGTGGAGAAAAGTGTCAGGGGTGTTGTGTGACAGAAGAGTGTCAGCAAGAATCAAAGGAAAGGTGTACAGAACAGTAGTGAGAGCAGCTATGATGTATGGGTTGGAGACTGTGGCAGTGAGGAAGAGACAAGAGGCAGAGCTGGAAGTAGCAGAGATGAGGATGTTGAGGTTCAGTTTAGGAGTGATGAGGATGGACAAGATTAGGAACGAGCACATCAGAGGGACAGCTCAGGTTGGTTGTTTTGGAGACAAAGTCAGAGAGGCCAGATTGAGATGGTTTGGACATGTGCAGAGGAGGGATAGTGGTTATATTGGTAGAAGGATGTTGGAGATGGAGAAGAGGTGAAAAGGAAGGCCAAAAACAAGGCATGAGGTTAGTTGGAGCAAAAGTAGAGGATACTGAGGACAGAGTTAGGTGGAAACAGATGATTCGCTGTGGCGACCCTCAACTGGGAACAGCTGAAAGTAAAAGAAAAAGATTTTATCAAAGGTTTTACCTTTCCTCTTGAATTAGCATTTACGTTATCATCTCATGTTAATGGGCCAGTTTTCACCCATATATTAGATCAACTATAAAATAAACATTTTGATGGATTGGCGACCTATCTAGGGTAAACCCACCATTTCATCCGGAGTGCACTGGAGACCCCTGTGACCCCGAAAGGGAACAAGCAGGTAAAGAAGATGTATGGATAAAATACTCAAAGAAAAATAAGCAATCATCCAATTACTCAGGAAAATGTTGATTTAAATATTTTCGTGTCTCTGGTCCTTATATGGGTCAATACACCACTCAATAAAAAAATTTGACAAATTTGTTGCATTATTAATCGTAAAAAAATGTCTTTGAATCACCTCATATTTTTACGTTTACCCCCGTTCTTCCCACAGCCATTCTTTTGCCACAGCACTTTTGGAAATTGTAGTTCGGGAATAATGGTTAATGTAGTGCATAATGGCTGCAAGTCGAATAGAACTGTACGAAGTTGTTCAATTTAGAATTAAGAGTTTTATGTGTGTGACCTAAATAAAGACATAAATAAAGTCCAAAGTGCATCAAAGAGTTCTGTGTAAGTCTCATCACTTCACAAGCGAATGAATCTACCATAAATGTGTAGAAATAACAACACGCTTCACGCAGTTCAGTGTATGGTGACAAACTCTCATGCTGTTTGCGTGAGATAAAGTGAATGAACAAAGTTTGGATCTATTTCACGCAAATATTGTTTCGTTTACGTTATTTAACCGATTTCAGGTGTTTTGTGCAATGCTGCGTTTGTTAGCATAACCGCTAATATTGCTGCGCCACCATTTATTAGGCAGCGATGCTAAAATCTGAAATGATTAAGACGTTGTCGTTGATGCCCAAATTGCTTGACATCACCCAACCGCATGCCACATGCATGCGACATGATCATTCAAACACAGGTCACATTTTATAAAAATCAGATGCGTCTCGGATATACAACATATGAAAACTATGGAAAAATTGGGATTGAGCAGTTCAGACAGTCATGTAAAATTGGATTTGGGCTGCAGTGTGAAATGTCTTCATCTCAATTCTGTCGACAGTTTTCCCACATTGACTACGAACAATGAACAAAATCATGAAAGCAAATGTAAACAGTGATGCACAACAAATCCCTGAGTTCCACTGCTCCGTCGATGTCTGCCTGTCAGGAACTGTCTCTCTTTCCCGATTCGAAGAGTTCTTAGCATAACATCCAAGTACAGAAATCACAAGACATCAACTCTGCCAAATCTGATCTGCTGACTTAGCAAAGTGCTAAAATAAGCCTCACGACAGCTTGAAATTCACAAGCTGATGTCTCTATTTAAAGAGAGTATGTGTCTGTCTAGAAAACAGCCAAAAACAGTTGAGATGCTAATAGCGCAACAGAAATCTAGCAAACAAAGGCCTATCAATGCCCCATGACAAATAGCCTCAAGCCCAGGGGGTGGTTGTGGGGGACAGGATGGGGGTAATGAAATGGATAACTTCCAAACCTCTTCATTAAAGAGAAAAGAAGAAGATCAACATATCAAAGAGGGAAAAGGGGAGGAGGAGGAGAAAGTATGTGAGAGTCTACGCTCACTTGGAGTCTATGCTCCTATAGTAGCAATGAACCGATAAATCTACCCAACGTCTGTTGCCGTTTTAGCATGCAGCAAATTAATTTACCAGACTAATTTTACACAAATGCCTCTTGTGATGTGTACTTAACTGCAGGACACTTCAGATAACGGCCCCCATGAAGCCCATCAGGCATCATGTTGGGGGTCAGCCTGGCCCTCGATTAGCATTTAAATGTCTTTGATAAGAGCTGAGAGGACACAGGCCGCTATATCAGCAGATTCAAGCCATTCTAAACACACTCTAGTATTCATTAGCTCACCCCTCAGATGGTGCTGCTGATCATTAGAGCAAATAAACCCATCACACACACAGAGTGAACCCCGGCTGATCACAGCATCTGATAGAACAGAGGGAATGAGAGATAAAGATGGGAGACCGAGCCGATTTAGATGCATTAGAGAAAGATACGTCAATGAAACCAGGTCACAAATGGACAAACAAACTAAATGCAATGCACACAAAAGGAGAAATTTGATGGAATCCGTGTCAGCAGCAGTGGGGCTCGTGCAAAACCTTTGTCCACAACCATAAACGGTACATTTGGAGAGGACCCAACCCTTGCAGTGAATCATTGCGGCGGGTCACTAATGTTTTGGGGAGGTCTAGCTCCAAAGGCACAAGAAACTTGGTCAAAATAGATGGGAAGATGAATGCAGCATATTTCCAAAGGATAATGGGGGAGAGCTGCACATGGGACGTTACTGGTCTTTCCAACACATCCAGAACATAAGACCACTCATCATTGGTTCCACCAGAACAAAGTGACCATCTCAGCCTACAGACCTCAATATCATTGAATCACTCTGGGGAGAACTCAAACGTGCCGTTCATGCAAGAATTTTCTAGAGTTGAAGGCTTTTTACCAAGAAGAATGGAAAACTCTCAGGCAAAGGCCGGTGTTGTGGTCGACAAAGCGCTCGAAACATGTGCAAGCGAGGGTGTGCAGGGGTACCTGAGTTCGAATCCTGACTAAACTCACTGCATCTCCCTCCGGCTGGCTTCCTGTCTATACTGTCTTATCTAATAAATGCAAAAATGCCATAAAACAACAAATTTAAGCCAGGATTTTGGGTACTAAACTAAGGTACTGCTGTTTTCCCTAAATTATAAGCAAATATTTCAAATTTTAACACCAAGTTGTATTGTTACTGACTTGTTTTAAGGACATGTATTTTTTAAAATGTATGTTTACTTCTAATTAATAAACAAAACCATTTTTTTCCTATAGTTTTAAGAGCACTTGTGACTAGATACAAGTTCAAAGGAGATATTTGCTTACTTCATTTGCTTGATTTAGGAAGAGTTTAACAGGATTTGAGTTTTTTTTTCTTGTTCCGAGAGTTTTTTTGCAATACGGCTAATTGAATCAGATATGTCTAAAAATATGATTTAAAAACTATCGGTTGCAATACAGCCCTAAGATCCAGTGGCAATGAACTCCAGAGCTGGGGTCTACATACAGAAAAGGCATGACCACCTCCACGCTTGGGATGCACGATCGGAGCACTGAGGAGCAGCTGAATTGCCGTAATTGATCAAATTCCTGAGGCAAACTCATTTTCAAAAATACCAAAACAACATTAATTATGCTTCCATCCTCCGAGTTCTCAAAACAGAAAAACATCTTACAAGACTAATTACAGGATCACAACTTCTGAAAAACGTAGAGTTCTGTATGCTCCATGAATACACTTTCCTGTGGCATTGGGCTAGCAGAGAAAGCAAAAACTGACCAAGTGCTTTCAGTCCTTGAAATGCAAGTCACGTTGGATAAAACCATCTGCCAAATGCATAACTGTAAAAGGTCATTTGTTTTTGATGGAATGGCGCTTTTTAACACTCCCGCTGGGAACCGTTTGCAGAGAATCGCAGTGATTTGCTTTCAGATATATCACTATCTTCTAACTCTGTGCAGTTGAGGAAGTACTGATGTCATCAGTCACCCTGACTTCAAATGCAAACAGTCAGATTACTCTGAAATGATCACGGTTGCCCAATCTTTTGTGAATAGAATTAGAGTTTTGAGATTGGATCTGTAAATATCTCATATTACCAGAATCTGAAGCAAACAGCATCATGCTGAGTGGCACTCCTGTAGTGTGAGGCTTTTTGTGTTGTGAATTCAGATAACATTAAGCACATTAAAGAGATAAAAATATTTTCTGCGGCTCAGCCAGCAAAATATGGTGCTGGACTTGCATCCAATTTATACTAAAACAATGAGTGTGCTAAAATGCATGAGTGTCCCGCCAGCACAACCTGAGAGTTTCTGAGATTAAAAACTTTTTAAGACAAAATTATTGACTGTTACATTTCATTGTGGGGGAAACTGAGTTTTATTTTCAATTTCTGACTTCCTGTCTGAAAATAATTTTTTGTACCAGTCCATGTTAACAATGAGTCAGTAATTATTCATTAGTCTGAGCTAGCTTATGCTGTGAATTAATTATTAATGACTAAAACACTGAATATCCCAATTCTTGGGAAAGAGTTATGGGCAGTTTGTGTTTATGACAATTTCGTATATCTCCTGACCACTAGGGGACACTGTGCTGAAACATGGCAGACAAACTCAGATCATAATTGTCATAAAATCCACCAAGTTTGGTCTCAATTCACTAAAGTGTTGCTGAGATATGGCCTTTTGTTGAGCGTAATGTCATAATTGTTCATGCGCAGTTCGGAAAAACTTGAATTCCTTAACGTTGTTCAGGGGATGGTCTGCATCAAATTTCATGATAAACAGAAAAACAGTCTAGGAGGAGCTTGCATATTAAAATGCAAATAAATTCATATTTCAAATACGACTCATTATATTGTCTGTTAAAAGCTTTCGATTTCTTTCCAAAACTTTACAAAGACATCTGTTTTTTACTAATGTTTAGAGCCCCCAGGTTAAACTTCAATCTACCCACAAGAATATGTTGTTTCAAAATGAAAAAGAATATAAGATGTTTCAAAATGAAAGATTGTTCAGATTCAGATAAATGTATAAATAAATAAGGATTTCTTCTTGCGGCTCGGTACCAATTGAAATATTGACCGGGAGTTGGGGATCATTGCCTAATAGGAATATTATTGATCAATTGACAATCTATACACAGAAATGTGACAAGTATATTTTGAAAAGGACTACATTTTGGAATCAATTATGCGGCAATAAAACATTTTCAGCTTCAGTTTGGCAGAGTTTAGACTACGCTCTCAGCATTTAATTTTGTTTTCTTTTTTTTTGTTTTCCTTTGCAATCCTGAAAGTTACATTTGTCATTCTGGCACAAATCTCCTGTGGGGGCGAGGTGCCAATTTTGTCTGGCACCTCAATGCACCGAATGTACGTAGAAGTAAGCACTCCACACTTAT
This sequence comes from Danionella cerebrum, assembly GCA_007224835.1. Taxonomy (NCBI): domain Eukaryota; kingdom Metazoa; phylum Chordata; class Actinopteri; order Cypriniformes; family Danionidae; genus Danionella; species Danionella cerebrum. The sequence goes on along the minus strand of SRMA01027158.1, from coordinate 132,286 downwards.
TCAATACTATGTTGCTTTTATATATATATATATATATATATATATATATATATAGGCCTGTAGGAGAATCTGTGGAGGAGAATGTTATGACAAGGAAACCATTTATTGTGTCTGTGATTCATTCCGTATGGTCACACATATTTGTCTAATATTAAGACTTCATGAAAATCTTAAAAAGCGCTAGACGTGAAATCTGTTTTTGTCTGTCATTTTTATTACCTGTTTGATGTGTATATAATGGTGCGTTTAATCCATGTATGAAATATTCTTCTTTTTGATCGTTCCCAGTGAATTGAGGTAGACTATTAAAGATGGAAAACAAAAGCCACTTGAAGAATTGCGCCATTGGTTGAAAGTCATGAATATTAACTAGTACATCTGTAGAGGGCGTGGCTTTTATTCATAAGCTTCAGCATATTGAAGCCACGAAAACTTAGTTTTCTTACGATCAAAAAGAATCAATACTGAGGCTGAAAATGAAGAATGGAATGTACCGTATTTAAAATCAAAATATACTTGATTATTTTTGTTTTCAGGTAGATTTTTTTCTATTTTTGTTCTGAAATTGCTAAATTAAATCATTAATATGAAAAAATTAAGTGTGACGTTGTAGTCATTAGTGTTATTTCAGCTCATCCATGGGTCAAGACACATTGGTTCTTGGAAAGTTATTCCAGATCTGATTAAATGTTCCTGACAAGCTTCTCAATGCAATAGAATCGAAGATGTGCTTCTTTTTCTTCCTTCATATCAATCTTTCTACCAAAATTCTGAGCCGTGCGATGCCTTGTGTTTCTTCAGTCTTTCTTGCTCAACTATTGAAATGATGGAATTATCTGATTGGTAGAAGGATGTTGGAGATGGAGATGCCAGGCAAGAGGTCAAGAGGAAGACCAAAGACAGATATATGGATGTGCTGAAAGAGGACATGAAGGTAGTTGGTGCAAGAGTAGAGGATACTGAGGACAGATTTAGGTGGAAACGGATGATTCGCTGTGGCGACCCCTAAACTGGGAACAGCCGAAAGGAGAAGAAGAAGAAATCAATTCCATAGTGAAAAACCTAAGAAAATGAAGTAAAGTAGTGATACAAAAAAAATCTACCTATATCTTTGCTCAGAGGCAGACAGTAAAGGTGAGGCACATAGTTGGGTTTTTACTCGAGCCTTATGAAATGCGCAGATTTTTGACATCGAAACAGGTTCAAACACACATCACACGGCTCACTCTGGGTGATACGTCAGTAACTTTCAGGAGTTACATTAGTGCAACCCGATGTGCAAGAGTTGCAGCATTGGCACATATTCATCCGGGCTATCAATGGTTCGGACAAAAAAACACACACAATGAACGCAGCACACACTGCTGAGCATCCACCATCAGATGTGTTCCACAATAGAACACCATTTATCTACTTGTCCTCTGCGATCCCACACACACTCTGTGCTCCGACAACATGATGAATATATGTTGTCTTTGTAGCTTCAGCAGTGTGAGTGTGAATTCATATCTAATGGAAGGAAAGATTTTAGAACGTAAGCTCCTGTCAAACCACCATAAACCCACACGTCTTCTGTTCTGAAAAAGAAATCCGCTCCTCAATCAAGACCTCTGTCATAAAGATGCTGTCTGCAAGAAGGTAGGGGGGGATCCTTAAAACAAATATTGACAAAAAAACGAATTAAAAGTCTCCCAAACACATCATTTTCGTACTTTTAGATCCTTGATGATTGGGGCCTTTCAATAAGAGTTATAATGTATACAACAACCTATGCAATATTAAAGCTGCAAGCAGCGATCAAAGGGCTTCTGCACATCCTTCAGTGGCCAGCACTATGAACATTAACCAATCCTAATTTAAGAGATGTATTCAAGCGAGAACTGTTACTGAAAAATACAGGCAAATTAAATAATATAAACCACAACATAGTGTTCTGACTTCCCTGGGGCACTATGAGTGAATTTTCTGTTGTTTTTATTTTATTTTTTGGCGGGTGGCTAATTTGGATAATTTGATCCAAAATGTCACAGATTTAACAATGGAGCACCTTATGAATATTTCTGTGGCCACCTGGTGGCGCTATAACTGGGAGAGTATGTTGTAGATGTGTTCAGACATGTACTAATAACATAGTTGGGAAATGTGGGACCAATCAGACATTGTACGGCCGTAATAATAACAACAACTTCCTGTTTATGGTGAAATTTCAACATTCGATGACCACAGTGGGCACATTGTTTACCGAAGTCTAAAAAGCTTCGTAATTTAACATCCCATATGCCTTAAGTTAAGACTGATGAAGTTTGGAGGTGAACAGATACAATCTCTAGGAGGAGTTTCTACTTTGTAAATGCAATCCATAGAACTTACATTTAAGTCTTGGTACACTACACCTGTTTTATTTGATGGTGCCATTAGTCATTAGTCATTTTTCACATTTCAATCAGACATTTTCAACAGTTCTGACGTGTTCGCAAAATGTGTTTTTTGTAAATGCGGCAACAAATCGATTAATGTCACCGAAATACAAATGAGCTTGATAAGTTTGCCAGCTGCAATAATTTTACATTTGCATGCATTTGGTCTCTTTCGGTCTGGGACTTTCTGTACCACAAATTGTGTTCCCACTGTTAACAATGATCACTAGAGAGGTTACTTAACAAAGTCAAAAAGCACTTGAGCAATCCTACACGTCTACACTGCTCTCTAAACCTATTTTCTATTTTTTTGGATCATTCTTTGAAAACTCTAAAGATGTTTGAATGTGAAAATCCCAGTAAAACAGTGACTAACTTGTCTAGCACCAACAATTATGCCACATTCAAATCCTATTCTGATGCTTGGTTTGAACTGACTATGTCTACATGCCTAAATGCTTTGAGTTGTAGGGGTTTAACGATACACTGTGGTCACGATACAAAGCATACCTCAATATTATGTCTACAAAAAGATATGCGTACATTTTTTTTAACCAACTAGAGAAACTGTTTTTTTTAACAAACCATCATCAGAAAAAAGTTTTGGGACCACAAAGCTAGGAAGGCTAGGGTCTAGTTTGATATGTATGAGAGCATTTGATACCATCCATCCACTAGGGGGCAGTGTTAATTGTTTACATTAAGTCATCATTTTTCATCTAAGTGATGGAGAGCACACATTTTATAAGCTTTCTTGCTTTAAATGTGAGTAAAAGTTAATTCTCTTAGTAAATATTACTTAAAACAAGAAGACAAGGTAAAGAAGTTTCAGAAGTGACCAGAATCCCAATCACATCTCTCAGTAGCTCCACGATTCGTATTGTGACACAATATTTTGTTACACCCCTATTGAGTTGTGATTGGCTGATTAGAAATTTGTGTTAACATGCAGCTGTACAGGTGTACCTAATAAAGTGGCCTGTGAGTGTATCTTTCTAGAGGCATCCCGGTTCTGACAGTTTCAAGGGGTAGGCACAGGGGAAGAGCTAAGCGAGAGAGATGGAACTCAATCTTAAAGTAACGCTCTACAAGAGAGTTCCTCCTTAAATCCATCCAGTAACTTTGGGATTCCCGCTAGAGCTTGACGGAATAATGTCCTTTTGATTTGCGGTTTCATTTTTTCTCAATCTAATAAATCAGTGGCTCACAGAAAATAAATTCTCTTCCCCAAACAGTGCCCACAGCATTTGAAGTCCCGGAAGACTCGGGAAAAGTTGAAGAAGAGCTCAGAAAGTGACGGAGAAGAATGTGGTTGTAATATACAGCTTCTACTCCATGTGTAGAGAATGGACGAAACAGATTTTCAAGACAGAAAAGACTTACATGTACATGAATAAAAACTGTGAACAAGAGAAAAATGCAGGAGATAAGAGGAGGAACCAAATAAAGAAAGATGGCCGACGTAGAGCAAAGGGTCAATTAGATCCAGCAGTGAGCTGGAGGAAAATTAGCCCTGTCTGCAAGGTCTGTGCTCCATCTACACACGGATCTATCAGCACTCACATACTTAAAGCTGCTTTCAATTAGCAAGACGGATCGCATGTGCAGAACAGAACAAAACTGCCGAAATAAAGATGTAAAACACTGCCTGAGAGTGAAACAATCCTGCCGTTCGTCTCGCTGGAAAGAAAACCGTAAAAAGCTTTTCAAACGTTATCAAGATACCTCTCTTTCCACATACAGATTTATAGTGAAATGTACCTAATCCAACCGAATGAAAACCTGACTTAAAGGCTCAAGAAACCCAGGACGCCACAATCTGAAAATCTGAACCGTCATCAAACAAAATCCAGCGAATCAAGGCTGTTCAAATCAGAAGATCACAATAATATTGTGCATGCTTTTGTGCTCTCTGTCGACACGATCACAAAGCTGTGAATAAAACTCACCTAAAACACACACACACTCACTGACTAATGAAAGCCGCATTGATGTAAATCAAACCAGATGGCTTGTTTCGCGCCCACTCTGAGTAAATGTTTCATTTATCTAAACAGTCTGAAATAACACACGTCGCAGACACTAACACCGGCCTGCGTTCATCTCTTCAAGCTTTCAGTTCAAATCTAAACAGTCCGGACCATTCCCCAAACCGCGCGGCTTTCATTTAGATATATCTAGACACTATTATATCTATATATTATAGATATATATAAGATATCAATATGTAAGGTGCATGTTTTCGAATGATTTGTATGATCAATTCACTAAAATCTCATAGATTGCATGCATATATCTCCTGTGTTGTCACGTAACTTAGTAAAGTTACTTTGTAACAGTACTTAAGCACGTTTTTGACTTACTACTTTACTAGAGTATCCTTTTACTTTCACTTTGCTGGATTTTGTGTAGAAAATGAGCACTTTTACTACATTTCACTGAGCCTGTTTGTTACTTTCGTAGAAGGAAATAATGAAAACACATTTTTATAACAAAGTTCGGGAGGAGCTAAGAGAACTAGATGATCGCCTCATTGGGATATGGTTGTCAAAAGTCCCGGTACTTAGGTACAAAGGTGGTACAAAAAAAAATACTGTCTTACTGTACCAGGATTTTTTTTTTAAGCAACGGTAGTTCTGAGGAACCGGTTCCTGTCTGGTTTGCCTGTTTGGTTGAAAAGAGGCGCTCGGTGGCGCACAGCTCTGTCGAAGTCTGCTTTCCTGTTTGGTGCAGTCAGCATCTGTTCTACCACAAACGCCATCTTCAGGCAGGAAAAGTTATTTCCTCAACCAAGATGAAGAATATGGAACTAAATGATAGTATGAGACGTCCTCATCAGCGGATGGTGCTAGCGGCCTGTGCAAAGCGGATATGTGCCAAGATGGACCAAGTGCACGCGGTGAAGTGATCATCAGTGCACACAGTGCTGGAGGACGTTATTTCTACTGGTGTCCTTTTGCTCCATAAAAGACCAGTTTCCCCTGTTGATGAAGTCATTTACAGCCGCTAGCACCACCTGCTGGTGAGGAGGTCTAACAGAAGATCTTACCTTAACAGGCAATCTTCTACCGGTACTCTACTGCTTTTCCTGCAGTTCCTGGATGTGCGCTGCTAAGAGCTGTCGAATTTGAACCACTGAAGTTTTTTCTGAAAAAAAAAATTCTGAAACGAATTTGTAAAGTGAAATAAAATTAACCGAAAATTGTTTGACGAATGCTATTCTTGGAATTATTAAACAAACTGAATATTTTGGAAATGGACTTTGTGAGGTGAATATTAATTATTGAATTTTTAACAATGAAAAAGTTGGTGAAATGTTTCCGATTGAAATATTCACTTCTTAAATAAACAATAATGTTAAAATGCAGCAACCCCTGAAAGTATAATGCATTAAAATGTAAGCAGTTGTGTAATTCAACAAGTTTTTTCCCAGTTGTGTAATTGCTTTTTATTTAAAAAAAATTTGGCATAATTTTTGTTCCATAGAAGAGCACCTTGTTGAGAAGCCATCTGAAGATTGTTGCGTATCTCAATTCGGATCGGTGTGTAGAGGCCTTAAAACTTATTCATGTTTAAGTCTGGTTGCAAGGAATGATGGGGTGGGGCCCTAGTTTGTGCGCCCCCTATTGCCCGCCACAGTTTTTTTTTTTTTTTTTTTGCTTGCCACTGTTGTTTTGTTCCTCTGTTTCGTTCTACTGCGAAAGACCCCTTCCTTGCTGTCTTCTTGATCAATAGATCTATAAAGTCAGCCATTGCCAACGCCTTTCACGCTTGGAAAAAGCAACCATTCCCAAGGTCAGGTGTGCTTGGAAACAGATCTCACGGACTGTTGTAAAAGCACTAAAGCTGGAAATACATAAAAAAAGAACTTCATATATTTCGGAATCGTGTGAAATGAAAATTTCACCAACAAAAGTCAAAACCAAATCGTTTTTGTTAGACTGGAAAGTGTGATTAAGGTCTGCTCTAGCCGTTCGCCCGATTCCACACGCACACTGTTTTCATTGGAACCAAGCTGCATCTATCTCTCGTTCTCAGTTTTTTTGCACATCCTTGTTCCAGTGAAAGATGTGAAGAGAATGGAAAGAAAGAAGAGGCCAAGGGTGTGAATTCCCTGCTCTGGCGGTTGATTTTCTCAACGAAGACCGCTGCAGATTTAGAGGTCCTCAGAGTTCTCGTATCTTCCTCCTACGGCATCTCTGAAGGGAACGAGCGGATGATGAACGAGAGGAGAGAAAGAGACAGGATATATTTTGTTTGGAAGCGCTACCGGTTTATGAGAGCCACTGAGTGATCCTTCACCTTCAGGGTGGATGAAATTCTCAAGCTGCGATTTTTTTTAACCACATCTATACAAATCCTGCAAATAATCAACGAATGATAGTTTTTGGATATTGTCCATAGACAAGTGCTTTGTGTTTGGTGAAAATATAGACATGTCAGCGATCAATTTAATTTGATATTTTCTGTAGCAAGGTCAAAAGCACACTGTGTCAGATCCCAAATAAATCGTATCAGCGTTCAGATTTCCGGCTGTAACATCTGGGTTTTTTGACAGTGACGATTCTGACGGTGCTAAAGCTATATTTACTGCCAGACTCCCATGAGACTAGTTCCTCTGTGCATTCATAAGTGTGTGAGCCAGGAACCGCCACTGAATGGGTCATCCAGGATTACAGGAGACGGCTCATTCTTTCGCAAACCAAACAGGAGAGATGCCGTGTGAACATTTGCATATTCAGAGGTAGAAATGCTTCTTGAGTGTCCCTTTATTTTTTCTGCCTCTCTGCACGGTTTATTCAAGATAAGGACATCAGGGACATCTTCTCTTGAAAATATAGTTTTGCTCATGGGATGCATTTTAAAACCACACAAGCGTTTTCCCACTGATAGTTAGTGGTTGGGAGAAGCCATTTATCGTCAAACTGTGTTTACTCTTTTTAATCAAGATGAACATTTTTAAATGACAATGATCAAAATGTTTACACACTCTGATGATTTTGGCCTAATAGCATGCACAAAAACAAAGGGTTCGGGTGGCTATTAACCATCCTCACCTGCAACCTGTTTGCTGTAAGCAATGTTTGTGCATAAAACAAGGCGTGGCTGTTTCAAGGAGCACAATAAGAAGGCACAACGTTTCCCACAACACAGCAAACAGCTTCTGGAACAAAGTAATGTGGAGTGATGAGAAATTTAACCTTTGGGGCACAACCGTAAACGCTACATTTGGAGATGAGTAAACACGAATGGAACAAAATCTCCACTGTGAAACATGGAGGTGGGTGTTTGATGTTGTGGGGATGTGTGAAAATTGGAGGATGAATGCAGCATTTCATCATAGGATACTAGAGGAAAATGTGCAACATCCTTAACCCTGGAAACGGCACGTGGGATATCACGGGACATTCCAATACGACAAAGATCAAGTCCACTCGTCGTTGGTTCCACCAGCACAAAGTGAAGGTTCTGGAGTGGCACCTCAGTGTCCTGACCTCAATATCGCTGACCCACTCTCGGGAGAACTCAAACATGCAAGAATTACAGGCTAGTTAGAGGCTTTTGCCAAGAAGAATGTGCTGCTTTACCAACAGAGAAGATAAAGAACCTCATCGACAACAACCTCAAGAGACTTCAGGCTGTCATTGATGTTAAAGGAGATTATACAAAGTAGTAAGAGCTTTTGATCAGGGACATTTGGAAAGTTTCTGTTGTCATTATGATTTAAAAAGAGTAAACAGAGTTCTTTGACATTAAATGGCTTCACCCACCCACTAACTATCAGTGGGGAAACGGTTGTGTGGTATTATTCAAAGTGTTATAACAACTTTATTTATTAATGTTACACATTTGTGTGTCGCTAGCTCCGTCTCTCTCTCTGTTTGACTCTCGTGCGTTTGTTTCCGGATATCACGAGAGATAAAGCGTTTACTGTGGATAGCGTATCACTTCGGCCTTTCATGTCCAGACTTGACGTAACCATTTGACTCGTTTGACTTTGTCAGTGGTGTGAATAAACCAGTTATTAAAAGAAACAAACTTTTGATTCAATCAACTCTTGTAAATCACAACAAAAGCCACTAAAAGACAACATTTAACAACCCCTTTAAATTTATCAAAATTGAATTTCTCTAAAAAGAAACTTATTTTGCAAAGAATGTTTATAAAGAAGTGGGAACCTTATGGAAATCTGCCATGAAATGACCAGTTCATAAATGTAATGGTGGGTTTATGTCAAGGCATCAACTGGCATCAACTCGCTCTTTCACCCCAAAAAAATGTTAAATATGGTGGTGGAAACATTATGCTTTAGGGCGCTATCTGTCAAGAAGACAAAAGGTGCACCACAGCAAATAAACGATCGATTATGATGCATACCCTCAAATCTTAAAAAAAAATGGAGTATTCCAGAGTGACGATGATCCAAAACACACAGCTAACAAAGAAGAGATATAGCCCAGCCGTTCTCCCGAACTGAATCTGCGAGTAATTGGAGGGAGCATTCCCAGCTTACAAGATTTCGGAACTAAAGGAAGTGAATTAAAACAACATTTGGCTCCTTTATTTTTAGAATTGGCCCTCAAAACCGAAAAACCTACTGCTGTAATTGATGAAATAGGGCAGCTCCGGCTTAATGGAGAAGGTCACTGGTTCAATCCCCAGCTCCACAGGGAGTCAAAGGTGGGGTGAGAATATGTATGTTGGCTATGATCGCAAACAAAGGCTTATTACACTAACAACTGCTTTTTGAGGGGTTTAAATACTTATTAATCAGTTTAGAACTTTTTCATTATGATTAGGATTTTTTCCAACAGTTCAAATAACTGATTAATGAAATGTCCTTCGATGTAAATAGAAGCATTATGACAGATGTCTGAAAACGTTTCCACATAATTACTGTAGCACTCGTGTTATGAAAGATGAAAGTAAACATCCTCTCCGATTCCTGAGTGGGCTATCCAAGTATAAACATGGTTATCACACAGCACATGGTAAGATCGAACATCTCAAAGCATTATTTTGTTTACTAGCTGATCATGCTAATGGTCCATTTGGATGTTTATAAGATACATGACATTGCAGCAAAGTTCCAAAGATCAAAATGGTTCCTTTGATTAGTCAACATGTTGAAGTTTTGACATAATAGCTCTAAATGATGCAATGCAATAATGCAATTACCAGAAGTTTTTCTACTTCTTCATTTATTTGCTAAAGAAAAAACAAAAGGGATTTAGAATGTTTTGAACTATATCTCTTTAGTGTTTAGAGCTTAGTGTGGTGTACATGGTGAAACTTTAAACATCCTTAATTATCTCTAAAACTGATCCTTTAATCATATGCATAAATAAATCAATAACACTGGTTAAAAATAGATTATTATTCACTTACACTTTATAAGTAGACTGATTTTTGCTTAGACTGCAGAGAGTTTATATATTAACCCTTGTAAGGTCTTCGGGTCTGTGGGACCCGTTTTCAATTTTCATTATTAAAAAAACTATACAAATAAATATTTTTTCAAACTGAGATTCATTGGCCTTGGCTCATTTTCTGTGAGGGACAATAATCAGAAAAAAAATCATTGACCCCCCCCAGGCATCCCCCTCCTTCACATTTGTATTACATACAGGGTCTTCGGGTCCACTGGACCCAGGGCTAGTTAAAGTGTTGAAATCTTAGGTCCTGTGTACTCTCAATTTCCCTACATGTGTGTGGGTGGGTGTGGGTGTGTGTGCATACGTGCGTGTGTGCATGCGTGCGTGCGTGTGTGTGTGTGTGTGTATATATGTGTGTTGAAGGGAGAAAGTAATACGGTTCCCACACAAGGTTGCAACAATGTTGTAAATTTGGAGCACCCAACAATATTTGCACCCACATTCCCACACGTTTCACTCTCTGCCCTGCGGGAATGAAGCTTGGAGAGGTTCCATACTACACAAGATGGCAAAGCGATTCTCAGTTCAGACTGCAGTACAACTGATACTGCAGTACAACTGAGTTCAAATCTTTGATGCTGACATACAGGACAGTTCACAGGCTCCGCTCCTTCATACCTTCACAATCTCCTCCAGCTCTACGTCCCCTCCAGACGCCTCCGTTCAGAAAATGAACAGCGTCTGTTGGTCCCATCTCAGAGCGGCAAAAAATCTCTCACCAGGACCTTCTCCTTCACAGTTCTTGGCTGGTGGAATTCCATTGCCGTCCCTGAATCTCTTTACACCTTCAAAAAGCAGCTAAAAACTCTACTCTTTCGAGAGCACTTACTAACTTAAAAAAAAAAAAATTAAAAAAAAAAAACCCCTCTGAAGCACTGATTTGAATTCATTTTCTGTACTAGCTTGAAAGTGTTCTATGTGTATGTCTTCTGATCAATCCACTTTGTACCAAACTGCTTGATGTTTACTCCCAATGTAAGTCGCTTTGGATAAAAGTGTCTGCTAAATACATGAATGTAAATGATACTGGAAGAGACAGAGGGATTTGAAGATGAAGCAGAGGAAGATGTTTGGAACATATTTCTGAAAATTCTGACACTGAGTTTGAAGAAGTGGATGAAGATCAGCCAGGTCAGAAAAGTAAAAGAGACTCAGGACCAGACCTTCATCAGTCTGGACGATATGAACAGCGAGGGCAAGCCTCTGAACAGCTGCGGCCAGGACAAGCCTATCAGCCTGCTTCAAAATGAAAAAGAACTTTAGGACCAGGCCGCCAGCAAGAATTTACAAGATCAGCCACTGAGCAGCCCGGCATAGGATCAGACTGTCAGCAGCTTATAAAGGACATATGGATGTCAAAATATGGCAGAATTGAATGGTCGTCCTGCTCAAAAACGAAGCCCCCCGCCTGGCTGCCAATGTGATTTGGATGATACCAGGACCTACACGTTTGGGAGTCACTCATGCACACGACATCAAATCTTCTTTTGACCTTTTTATGACATACATCATCAAGACAATCATCAAGACAATGAGGAATTATTGCTGTTTTATGATGCATTTCCTTGTGTTTTTACATTTTAATAAAAAAATAAACAAAAACGAGTAGCACTTCTATTCATAATCATCTGATTTAACACAGGTGAAGGAAAAAAAATGTAAAAAGTGTTGTTTATATTACTTGAAAATGTGATGAACATCTGTTGAGTATAAAAAAAAGAAAAGAGAATTCAATATGTTGAATTAAGGACCTAAAATGCCATGGGTCCACCAGACCCAGCAGGACCCCCTGTGTAACACAAAAACGAAGACCCTACAAGGGTTAATGTTGCGTATAACAATACTGCACAGAACAGCACCACAGTGCACCGGAACACACAGCGCAGCATAAAACTTTACAAAACTGCACAACACAGGTCCTTACCACAGAGCACAGCGCCGCATCACACAGCACAGCACATTACTGCACAGGATTGCACAGCACAGCACCGTGTGGCACAATATCTGACACAACACAGCACCAAACCACACAGCACAGTACTATACAGAATACAGCACCAAACCAAACTGCACAGCACCGTACCGTATGGCACAATACCTGATGCAGCACAGCACCAAACCACACAGCACAGTACATCACGATAGAAAACAGCACTACAGAGCACAGGACCACATACTGTACAGAGCAGCACACAGCTCCATAGCACACAGCACAGCGACAAAAGTGAAAGTGACTTTACGACCAAGTATGGAGTGACCCATACAAGGAATTTGTGCTCTGCATTTAACCCATCCAAGTGCACACACACAGCAGTGAATAAAGCAGTGGGCAGCCATGGCTGCGGCGCCCTGGGAGCTGTGGTAACTGGTGACTTGCTCAAGGTCACCACAGTAATGGTTGTCTCAGGAGGGAGAGAGTTTCAACAAGTTTTCGAACCAGTGACCTTTTGATCTCCAGTCAATCCCCCTATTCACTAGGCCACGACTGCCACTAGTAGCAGCACAGCAGATTAGAGTGCAGCACATCACAGAACTGCATAGCTTGAAACAAACAAACAAAAAAACACTAAACTAAACAAAATAAAAAGGAATCATCAACCAAAACCAAGCAAAGCGCGGCTGGACACACAAAAAAAAACAACCTAAAAACAACATAAGACAAAACAGAAAAAAGTGTTCCTCTCCAGAACCAAACACACATTATGAGTAGCTTTGCCAGACACGAGCTTCTCAACATTAATAAACTAACATGGCTGTATGAGTGTTCTTCTCACGTTTAGTCTGGTTCAAACCACCCACATTGACCTCCTCTCCACCAGGACCACCATGACCGAGAGAAACCACCTGCTCCACTAAAACAAACACACACACACATACCTTTAGTCCACCGCCTTCACCACATCCACCTCACCATTCACACGACTGTTGACACACACAACACTCCAAGCAGAACCAGCAGATTTCTTGTCAGACGTTATATCAGAACATGAGATGTTCTTACTGAACTTCACTCCTGAAGATTTCAGAAAGGTGTCGTACAAAAGTTACAAAAACTACTAATTCAACTAATCGCTATTTAAATGTTTGCTTGTAAAGATGCTCAAACCAAACAAACACAACGACATAGGGGATAGATGGATATTATTTTTCCTAAGGTGGAAGGCAAGGTAAACAAACTAAGTAGATATAAATGAAAAGATTCTATATCTTTAAAGTTAGAGATTGTGGAAAAAAAACTTGAGGAAATCAACATTAAAAACAAACATTGAACAGACAACAAAATGCTAAATGTGTTGCAAACAAGCTTTCTAAGCATTATTTAAGTAGTAGAGTTGAATTAAATTAAGCTTAGTCAGTAGAGCATTGTAATATAAACACAAATATTACCAGGTTCAAACCCCAGGGAAAATAAAAACCTACCAATGTGGTCATTTCTATTTTAAATGTAAGTCGCTTTGGATAAAATGCAAAAATGTTATTTTGAAACCAAAAAATAATCATTTCAATGTAATCTTGTAATGACATTACATTTGACCATGTTCTGTGTAAAACAAGCAAACAAATTTAAACACTTTACGGCTCTGTCACTTCTCTTTCCAGGTGTATTTCATGTCACTCTTCCCTGAGGTGCTTTTTGTTTTCAAACACAGTGAATTAAAATTCTAACGTTTGTTTATCTGACTGTGGTTTTCTGAAGCTTAAGTCCCGCCCTCCTCTGCATTTGATTGGTTGCATCATCCAATAATCAATACAGTATATGAATGCTTTCCATTAAAAGATGATTGCTTTAGAATCAGGCGGCAAGGTGGCGCAGTGGTTAGCACTGTGATATACCTGGACGGAGTTTGCATGTTCTCCCCGTGCTGGCATGGGTTTTTTTCTTGAAAGCTGACAGTTTGAAACAAATTAAATAAAATAAATGTATTTAATTACCGTAATTATTTATTTTTATATATTTTTTTGTAATCATTTATTTCAGTCATAAAATGATTATATATTTGTAAACAAACCCAATAACCTTTAATGGGTTTAAACGCTAACTCCTCTCCAATTTGTTGGTAATTTGCATCAATTGCTGTCAGATAACTTATACATTTTTTATCAATCAGAAGCATTTATGCTATGCTAACTGTAGATAATGATGAACCATCAGTTTCGCACTAAACACAGACAATCGTTTTAAATACATTGAACTTAGCAAACTTCTTCATAAACAACCAAATAAATTCAGTCTCAAATTTAATGAAAGTGTCACATGATCACGTTAACACAATCCATTTCAAACAAAACACAAGTGTTTTTAATTGACAGTTTGTTCAGAGTATTATATTCTGGTTATACATCACAACAAATCCCACAATAATGAAAGATATATGCAACAGCAGCAGCACCAGTTACCAGCATTCACACATTGTCTTCAGGAAATAACATTTTTGTTAAGTTATTTAAGTTAAGCTGCAAGTTGCATGGCAACTTGACTGACAGCCAAAGAGTAGGGGTGAACAGGGTGGTCTCGGGTTTCAGTTACAATGGCAATGGCTGGCACTTAGTTTCAAAATCCCTCTTCGGAACACGAAAAAAAGACACCATGGAAACATTTCAAATTTTTACAGAGTCTATGGGTTATAGACTATAATCAATAACAACTGACTGTGAAAGGGAAAGTGTGTTTAGTATGGAACAGGAAGAGCTCGAGCCAGGAAATGTTTGTTCTGTGGAGGGGAAGGAAGCAACTAAGTAAATGCAGCACATAAAATCATTTGCAACGACAGCTTCATACAAACACTCATATACACACTCTTGCGACTTAAAGAGGAAGTGATTTGTTTTCTGAACAGCTCACGGTGGAAGAATCTCCACTTTTCCAGGTGTTTTGAAAAGTATTGTGGCTTTCTAGATCAAAAGCCTTCTCAGATTGCTACATTATATCCATAAAACATGTATATAATTATGGCAAGGATATTTACCACATTTCCACTTTTATGTGTGTAAGAAGTGGTGTTGTGCTGTTGTTGGATGTAAAGACAAGCATAACATTAGCTAGATGGCAAAAATTAGCACTCTTATTTAGATTTTGGCTTGTACTAATGCCATTTAAAACGTTTTTTTTTAAGATGCCAATGAGTGACATAAACCAACCTCTATGTCTCTATGATTTTTATAAGATGAGATAAAGAGTTACCAAATTTGTTGCTATGGTAAACAACATGGTTGCTATGGAGGGGTAAGTGACATAATATAATGTTCCTCACCTCAATATGAGAAAAAGGTACCTACCTGTCCAGCTTCACAGAATAGTGTATGGTTTGAAACCTGAATTTGCTGTCTTTCCCAACCCTCCTCAATCTCTTTTTCAATATGAGCAAAATAAACCAATCCCCATGACCTCTACAAGCTGAGAAAGAGATTTCCCAAATTGGCTGCTATGATAAAAAGTCTGGTTGCTATGGAGATATCACTGACAATATGTTCCCTTTTTGACTCCATGTAATATAAATCTACCCCCACTTCTCAATTGTTTTGCAAAGCTGAGATATTGTTCTAAGAATTTGGTTGCTAGGGTTAATAGTTTGGTTGTTAGCGAGTGGTCTGTAAAAGAATTGCAAGTTGGTCCTATAATTAACATATACAAACCCCGATTTCTCTGTGAAATTTCATCTTGAAGATATTTTTGTCGCTTTTCCCATTCATTCTCAATAGCTTTATAGGCAAATGGTGATCTTTGACTTCCCCAGAGCCTAGGGTTCAAATACTTTTGCACATTTCTTCATATGTTCCTGCAAAGACCGAGAATGTCCACAAGTGTGGTGCTTTCGGAGTTTCTATGACTTTCTCATTGTGAGTTACAGCTTTTCGAAGTTTGGCTCCATGCCAAATCAAAGTAAAATTTCCCAGCATTCTCAACGATTCCCCAGAATTCACTACGCGGTACCAGTCTGAAAATGTATAGCAACCAGAGTCAAAGGAGTCTTTTGAATTTGGCTCAGTTCCTTACAAAACATCTCCCCGCAAGTTTCGGTAATTGAATACACCAAATGATTAGCCAATCAGAAAGCAGTGCATGACTTCTACCAAAGATCAAGATAGTTGCCTACTGAAACCTATCTTTCAGAAGACACGTCAAGCACAATTTCCTCAAAATTATGATTTTTTAAAAACCTTTAAATAGAGACCCATATAATTGGAGAATGTAATGTTTAAAAAATTCACTTTAACCATCAAGAAGCTTTGGGTTTCAGGTGGAAATTTCAGTCTCAATACAAACCGAGTGCAAACCTTCAGAATGAAAACAGCTTAGTAAATATGGATGTCTGCTTAGGAGAACTTCTTTACCGTCAAGAGAACAAAATGTACTTTGAACACAAGGAAACAGTGTTTGTACAAAGCAAAGTGCGTATATCTGCCCAGAATACCATTTAAAAGCTTTTCAAGATGCACTCAACCAGTGGATGGCTAAAAAGAACGACACATTTTATCTCAGGCTCCAACAACACAGCATCCCAATCCATCTAAACCAATCAATTGCACTCCACTGAGCAGAAGATCTTTAATGCTAGAGGTCATACTCACTGGCTGGTGAAGGTGTGCTGTATCCACTGAGAGGCAGAGAGGGAGGAGAAATGCTTCCAAGGAGAGATGGGAAGAAGCAGGAATAGTGGGCCAGTGGGAAGCCATTGAGGTGTGGGCTCGGGTTGCGCTTCCCAGACATAGTCACCACTTCAGTCCAAGGGGAAAATAAACCCAGAGTTATTCCCAAGATTAGTTGCTCATAATATTTTCCAGAGCCTTTTTATTTCCACTATGGAGACCTGAATGGAGGAGTTGGGTCTTCGTTGAGATGCATGGCATTCTG
The DNA here is from genome assembly GCA_007224835.1 of Danionella cerebrum. NCBI lineage: Eukaryota > Metazoa > Chordata > Actinopteri > Cypriniformes > Danionidae > Danionella > Danionella cerebrum. The sequence continues at coordinate 115,580 of SRMA01027158.1, read as the reverse complement.
AGGGGGTTTGGTCAATTTCTCACAAGATTTGAGTCCCATTAATAAATCCAGCAGAGGAAATGTGTGTCCGGACATGATGCTTGCCACATTGTTCTTTTTTTTTTTTTAAATTCCTAAAGACAAAAAGATGACAGGGGTTCATTGGAATCATTAAATGTTTACACCAAATCAAAATGTCATGTTTTTCACAAAAAGATCATCCAATGTATTCTTCATACCCTTGATCAGGGAACAAATTGTGGGACCCTTTGAAAACACCATAGCTAAGGTCTTTTCATGTTTTCATTGGCCCCTTGTAAGTGGTTGGAGAAGATTGGCTACTCAGAGGAATGATTCAATCACTCAACAAACATCACAAACACACGCAAGACATTCTGTGCAAACAAAAGAAAAATCTGAAACAAATCATTATTCTACTATCAGGGATTTCGTAGTATTACTGTCACAGCCAGTCATGAACTGAACCAGAAACAGCCAAACTCTGCTACAATGGTGTTGTTGAGACAGATTTCTCAGGTATCCAGCCGACCCCAATGACTCATCAGGTCTGGTGGTGATGAGGGAGCACCTGAGACTGCTTCCTCAGCTGCTTCCGGTGATGAAACTCACCCCCCCCCCCATCACCTCACCACCTCATATAATTTTTAAATAACAAAATGCTAACTCATTTTTAGCCAGGACCTGAATCCAAAATCAACTAAAGCTAGGTTCACTCTGCTTGTTTGAATGCTCCATTTTTTTGTGTGTTCGTCCACATTATTGTTAATATGCAACTCATATCTAACCTTTGTGTGAACAGAATGGAATGTGTTAATTGAATATGCATCAGATCTAGGACCACCTGTGAAAAAAATTGGAAAAGTATCTGTTCTAGAACCACATGTGAAATTGGCCTGGGTTAAATTTGAAAAAAAAAAAAAATCAGACAAACATCTGATCTAGGACCACATGTGAAAGTGGCCTAGGTCACGTTTGGAAAAAATCGGACAAGAATCTGATCTAGGACCACATGTGAAAGTGGCCTAGGTCACTTTTGAAAAAAATCGGACAAGAATCTGATCTAGGACCCCATGTGAAAGTGGCCTAGGTCACATTTGAAAAAAATCAGACAAGCCTCTGATCTAGGACCACATGTGAAAGTGGCCTAGGTCACGTTTGGAAAAAATCGGACAAGAATCTGATCTAGGACCACATGTGAAAGTGGCCTAGGTCACGTTTGAAAAAAATCGGACAAGCCTCTGATCTAGGACCACATGTGAAAGTGGCCTAGGTCACGTTTGGAAAAAATCGGACAAGAATCTGATCTAGGACCACATGTGAAAGTGGCCTAGGTCACATTTGAAAAAAATTGGACAAGAATCTGTTCTAGGACCCCATGTGAAAGTGGCCTAGGTCACTTTTGAAAAAATCGGACAAGCATCTGATCTAGGACCACATGTGAAAGTGGCCTAGGTCACTTTTGAAAAAAAAATCGGACAAGCATCTGATCTAGGACCACATGTGAAAGTGGCCTAGGTCACTTTTGAAAAAAAGTGGCCTAGGTCACAATCGGACATCTGATCTAGGACCACATGTGAAAGTGGCCTAGGTCACGTTTGAAAAAAATCGGACAAGCATCTGATCTAGGACCCCATGTGAAAGTGGCCTAGGTCACGTTTGAAAAAAATCGGACAAGCATCTGATCTAGGACCATATGTGAAAGTGGCCTAGGTCACGTTTGAAAAAAATCGGACAAGAATCTGTTCTAGGACCACATGTGAAAGTGGCTTGGGTCACATTTGAAAAAAAAAAAATTGGACAAGCATCTGATCTAAGACCCCATGTAAAAGTGGCCTGTGTCACGTTTGAAAAAAAATAACACAAGAATCTGATCTAGGACCACATGTGAAAGTGCCCTGTGTCACATTTGGAAAAAAAAAATCGGACAAGCATCTGATCTAGGACCACATGTGAAACCATCTTAACACTGCTTCCCTTCAAGTTCCCCCAAACTAAATTTTTAACCTAGAAAATAAACACAAAGTAATGTTCACTCAGTAATTGAGCTCTGACTAATCCAGAATCTGTGCATCCATTATATGTTACATTCATAACAATATTTATCTAGACGCAGCAGTTGGCTCTTCTAGTATTTTTAAAAGAGAAATAAATCAGCTTTGTTTGTTTGAGCCGGAGAGAATGTCAAGGAACTCGATGCAAGCGATGCAGGAAAGAAAAACCCAGAAATGTAATTAAAATAGCACTGACAGACCTTGAGACAGTAAAAGCTTCCAAATGATGTCTGCGGGGAACGACACACTCCTACACCACATGTAAACACAGTTTACACTGAGCGAACTGGTGTTTCATTCTACTGGGCACTGGTGAAGCTGTTCAACACACAGCCAAGGACACGGTCTTCACACACAAACACTGCAAGCTATGTTTAGAATCCTGGAGAAGCACCAAATCATGAAGCTTAGATCAAATAAACACATTTCCTCTATTTTATAGAGATTTCCCAGGATTTTCTGCTGCTAAGCACAGTCAATAAAACTGTATTGATCAGTGCAATATCGAAATACTCTGCCAAAATCTTCTAGATGCTCCCACACCCAAACATGGCCCTCAAGGCACTCCTGCTTGTCAGATGAGAAGGAGCCCCTGACATTTGTGCATCCATTAGAAAGGTCAAGCTTTAATTATGTGAAATGCCAGTGAGCATGCACCTGCAGAAATCCACTCCGCATGATCTATGATGTGATGTGGTGCCCGTGTGGTTTCGACATGGTGTGCCACTGTTTCGATACAGTTCTTTTTTTCACTTTCTATAATACTGTTAAGGATTTCCTAAATCATGGTTCCAGAAATAAATATTTAGGTCACATTGTTATAACTACCTGTGCTTTTTTCCACATTCTACCAAGCACTGCATCAACCGATGCAGTCAAACACCCCTGGAAGGTTTCCTAAAAATCAACAATTTCTCAGAAAAGTATAGCATTAACTGTATACGCGTTTATTCCCTTTCTGTAAACTCCAGGAACTACTGTCACCCCTAACTTAAATCACCTTTTTCCTATGACAATCAATTTACTTCTTAAGGCCTCCACACACCAATCTTCGGATGGTTCATCAGCAGGGTGCTCTTCATCTGGGTCGTGGAAATATTGACGCAATGACACTCCCTACCTGAAGATGGTGTTTGCGGTACAAGAAATGCACATGAAAACTACGAAAGAAAAGGAAGACGACAGAGAAGAAATCAAAAACACAGCCGCCGATCCCATTTGCATATTAATTTTTAAATGCAGATAAAACTGGAACCCCATAAGATAGAGCAATAATTCTGTTTGCATATAAAACAGGAGTTACATATGACATATGAAACATTCAAAAGCTTACACAATAAAAATATTATAATCCACACCGCGGGCATTAACAGCTCTTCCGATGAAGGATATTTTTTCATCACGTTATAAATATGATAAATTCCTGCAATATCATCTACCCGGGACTTTTACTGCGGCAGAAACTTTTGACATGGTAAATAGTTTGTATACTAACTAGTTTTGGCTAGTTGCTATGTATATTTTTTCCCTGATTATGTTGTGTTCTCCTGAAGTTTCACCACAGTAAAAAAAGTTTTCCTTTTTTTTTGATAAGTTTTGTCTGATACAAAGCTATCTATGATCAAGAGTATCATAGAAACACTTTTTTCCATTGCACATTTGTAAATAGTTTATTTTGCTGTTTGCTTTTGTAAAATGTGCATGTTTTTTATTTTTTGTCTTACTTTATACAATTGAGTGTATTTCAAAAACTAAGCGAATTCACAGTGAATAAATTTGTGGCAACTTTTCAGAAATAAAGCTATGACGTCTGTGTTTAGAAAAAATCAGTGGAGAAAAAAATGTAATTTTTTTTGTGTTTTATTGTAGTTTTGACATTTTCTTCAGTTAAGAATTCTCTCCTGTATGAATGTGTGAGCGCCACCAAGTGTTCCTTAACGTTCTACTCACTTCATCAATTGAGCGAGCTTTCATTGGTCATACTCTTTGGGGGAAAAAGGATCCGATATAGCAATCCAGAACTCTTGCGTTAGCACCACGCGCCCATGGTTTCCAATCAAAGCACACTGTTGGATGAAACCTCAAATCGAAAAATCGAATTGGTGAGTAGAGAATTGTGGAGCCCTCTTCCTTTGCACACTGCTCCAGGTCTCCCCTGCTTTAGGGCACCTTACCCCCAACAGCAATTATAAGATTCACAGGTTCAATGGGATTGAGAATGTCACTGTTGGCCACTCCAGAACTCTTCAGTGCTTTGGTTCACTTATGTTTGGGGTTGTTGTCCTTTTAGAAGACCTAAGGTCTCGGACACAAACCCATAGTGCCAGCAAAAACAACCCCAAAATATCAGTGAACCTCCACCATATTTCACTTTGTAGGACTCGTTCAATTTTCGGTTAACTGTAGAAGGAATGCTTTACCAAAAAGTTCTATCTTGGTATCATCTGTTTACAACATGTTATCCCAGATCGGTTTTGGGATATTTTAAGAATATTTTAATAAATTGCAGCCATGCTTTTTATATCTCTGGGGTCCCCAGCGGGATCCCTTTGGGTCATTTAATTTAAATGTTGATGGATAATAATAATGCCATTTATTAAATTTATAAATTCAATTTATAGTGCTTTCCCTGAAGCTTTTCAGAGAAGTTATTCATTCAATCCACATTTACACACTGGTGATGAAAGAACATGGCTGCCATTTTGTGCCTACAGCGTCTTAGTCAATGTTATTGAAAAATACCTCATCCTTCTAATATTGAAGACTCGAGAGGCAGGATTATAATGAACAGAAAGGAAACAGGTTTATTTATGCATTGATACGATGGTACAGAAAAGCCTGGAAGGTTCCGTCTTTCTGCTCTGTTGTACAATGGTGTATCGGTGAAAAGAGGACAGAACTACAAGGACAGAAATGCAAGGACATACCTAGGTGGTTTTCACACAGGAAACCAACCCCCATGTCTCTATGACCTTCCTAAGCTGAGATAAAGATATATAAAATTGGTTGCTAAGGTACACAGTTTGGATGCAGGGGAATTGTCAATGGTGTTATGCAAAATTCAAGTTTTCTTTACCTTTTCCTGTTTATTTTCAATGGCAATTATAATCCATGGTAAATATTTAATCCCTTCTAGAGCTTCAAATACTTTTTGAAGTTTGAAGATTCCATGAGCTTCTCAATTTGAGTTAGTTTCAATATGTTCCCCATGTTAACTCAATGGAAAAATTCCTAGCATTCTCAGTGGTTTCCCTAGTGGTACCAATCTGAAAAGATATAGCAACCCAGTTTTGATATTTGTACAAACCAACACAATGGGAGAAAATGTGTGTGTAGCGAAATATAATGCAATACTATTTCTGTGAGAAGTACTTGATTTTCCGGAAAAATTTCAGGGGTGCCAACAATTTCAACCATGATTCTATATCTCTACACCCAAGCCGCTGAACACACAATGACACAGAGCTCATGCCTATCCTCGTCACAACGATCACACGTTGTACTCATTTAAAAAGGTCAATGTTTGCGATAAAGGTGAGAAAGGCAATCACATACACTCAGAGGACAAGGTACAGGGTGTCAAAAGCTCTCTTATGTTTACTTCTCCACCTTATTATGAGAATGTCTGTGTGCTAAAACACGCTGGGCTGGTGTGGCTATTGACACAGCTGGAGGAAAATATTGCTTAACATGAAATCTGTGAAGTGAAAATGAGGAAAGAGAAAAGACGGCAAGCACAGATAAAGAAAGAGCAAACCATGGCACAGTTTCTTTCACACAGACACACTCGAAAACACAAACCGTATCAATTCACAAGAAACACATTCACAATTTTTTTGAAGTATTGTATATATGGCTTATTTGATGGGTTTGTAACAAAGAGTAAACCTGTTTAAAGTGCCCACATTACAATTTTCAAAGTCTTTAAAATAATTGTTGGACCCCTATAGACTAGCTCAGCATCTTTTATAAATTAAAGAATGCAAATTTTCTCAAAATGCATTGCTTCCCACTCACTTCACCACATAAAGATCTACCACACTCACTTCAGTGCAAACTTCTGTAGGCAGTCAGAACAGTATTTGTTGAAATGGTAAAAATGAACTTTCCTTAATGTTGTTGATGCTTTGAGACTCATATGTGGTACAATGTTTATTTAGGGCTCGAGCTCCAAAAGTGCCTTGATCCCTATTGTAATTGTTCAGAGTATTATTGTTTTTACAGCTTTCTGCACATTTTTGAGGGTCTAAATGTACTCGAAAGTTTGCACAAAGGTCAGAACAAGAGAAATCGGATTTGGGTTTGAAAAGTAATTGTTGCAAAATGATTCTATAGTGCCACCTAAAGTGTTTTAGCTAGAAGTTTGTCGTTGGCGAATGAAACTTGGCACATATGTGTAAGATACCAAGACGTAAATATAAGAAATATGGATTGCATTTCGAGAATCGACAGGAAGTCAGTAATTTTGCAGAAACTGGCCACTTTTGCTCATGTCATACTTTAAAGAAAGCCTCCTAGAGATTTTATCTGTTCATCTCCAAACTCCGTCAGTCTTATCTTAAGGCATATGGGAGGTTAAATTGCAAAGCTTTTTTGATTTTGTTACAGAATGGATACAGAATTAGAAATTTAGCTGTAAACAGGAAGGTGCCTATAACTCCCATCGGGTTCAAATTTGCAAAGCCTGTTAAGAGTCCATGTCTGAACAATTCTATATTGCAAACTACAGTGTAAGTTACAGCGCCACCTAGTGGAAACATGGAATATCCTCTTTTCTGCTGTTTTTACTGCTATTTCAGAGCGTGTTTGAAGAACATGCTTGACATTTGGCTCTCTTATGTAAGGGACAAAGGTTAATTAAAAGTTAATTGCAGCAAGTTTATAAACTGGAAGTCTTTTCTTGAATTTCGATGTTCCACTGTGTAGTAGTCTGATCGTGATGAAACTTACTTGTGCTTAGATACCATACCTGAACACATTGATATAGGAACCTACATTATCAGTTAAAGCGCCACCAGGTGGCCACAGGAAATAGAGCATTTAACATTGATGAGGTACTACTTTCAGCACTTTTGACGTGTGAGAAAAAATAGTTTAAAACAATAACAGAACAATATTTGTTTTAATTATTTAATTCAGGGGTGCTCATTACGTCGATCGTCGGTAGCACCAGTCGATCGCGGCGTGAAATTGAAACATTATCAGCCGATCATCGATCCCGTCACAGTTCAGTAAAGTTAACTGCAGATTCACGGATTCGGTTTTCTCTGCTCAACAGCTCGAGACCAGAATGTTTTTAGTAAACAAATAATACCTATTTATAATATAAGCGAACAAACTACAAAACGTTTTTTATCAAAACAAGTTTCCCTCGGCATTCGCAGAAACACATTATTGAGCAACCCGCTGACATGGAATCACTTAGGGACCGTCTGCAAATGACCAGATCCAAAATATGTTTTACCCAGAATATGCTTCATAACTTCATTCTAAATTGCTCTATTACAACCAAAATCAAGCAACACACCACTCCTCACCTGCATATTGTACTGCACGACTCAGTTTCAATAAATATAGCAATATTTATTAGAGAATCATTTTTATTCTTGATTATTTGGATCAAAGCTCCCATAAAAATCACTCTATTACCACCAAATTCAGGTCACACACAACTGTTCTAATGATTCAATTCAGTGCAAGTCATCAAATTAAACTCACGTTATTACAAAAAATGTAAATAATTAATTATTATGTGTGTTTTGTCAATTCTCAATAAAGTTGAAAATAATTGTTTGTTGATTGATGTTTTACATTTTTGTAGCGGGTAGATCACTTTGACTCCGTCATTTTAAAAGTAGCTCGCAAGCTGAAAAAGTGTGAGCACCCCTGATTTAATTAATTAGCCCAAGTAATTCTGAGGTTCTGTGATGGACAGGTGTCCAGGGTGTACCTGGAGATAGGTACCAGCAGACTGCCATGACTCCAAAAGGGAATAAGCGGGTTAGAAGAATGAATGAAGGTTATGAATGGTGTGAATGCATCTGGGAAATAAGGATTGTTCATAGTGAAACAAATTGCCCAAAAGGTGATGTCGCCTGGCATGCTCGAGCCCATTGGTTGCTGATTGCAGCTTTAATAAAAGTTTGTAATTTCTCAAAGTGCATTAGACCCCAAGATGCCGTGTTAATGCAGAAAAAAAATAATTGCATTAAGGTGGACAGGTCAAACAATGCAAACATTCAAATTTATGAACTTTTAATAAATGCTTATAAAATGCACACCAAAAGCTTTGTAATTTACCACATTACTGCTCATCATAAACATTTTGTAATATTGGAACACAAAGTAACAGCCATTTAAAGTTTCTGAAGGCCAAACAAGTGTGATTCTGTCTGGAAGTGATAAAGATGATGTTTTCAGCAGTGGAGCTGCACGAGAAACATACTCTTTCAAGAGAAAATATGTAAAGTTTCAAAAGGAGGATGTGGTTTGTTAATGAAAAACATTTAATTAAGATTTGGACAATAATGGATTCCATTTCTTTGAAATACATGGAAAGAAAAAAACATTTTGCACAATATTAATGTTGTAAGCTCAGAATTGATAATTACAGTTGCTCAAAAATTTGGTTTTCTTGGCCATCTTCAGAAAATTTGCCTGTACCTGTAGTATATATATATTTATATTATATGCACATTATATATGCCTGATTATGTTGTGTTCTCCTGAAGTTTCACCATAGTAAAAATAATTTTTCGTTTTAAATTTTTTTGATAAGACTTGTCTAACTCTAAATCAAAAGTATCTTAGAAGCACTTTTTCTATTGCACATTTGTAAATAGTTTATTTTGATGTTTGTTTTTTGTAAAATGTGCATGTTTTTCATTTTTTGTCTTACTTTATAAATTGGAGTGTATTTCAGCAGTGAACTCACAGTGAATAAATGTGTGGTTTATACCACAAATATATATATGAAGAGTGTTATTGAATTATAAATATAAAGGATAAAAATACATATATTTTTTAAAAGTTCAGAATGACGCACCATACATACACCCCATGTAAATTCTCACCTCCTTTAACCTGATTGGCTCAGCATGACTTGGTTGCTGTAGCCCCTCCCTCATCGTGAGAAGGACTGTTGCGTTTCTGATTAAATCAATCAATCAAAGCGAGTGTGAGCTCAGTTGCTCATCCATACAGTGTGCTGATGGCAGCCATTACGGCAGATTGCAGGTCAAGCTCCTCCGGCGATGGCAACGTCTCATTAGCCACTCACACTCGGCCAGGAATGTGATTAAAAGTGATGGTGGCACGTTCGTGGGCTGTGACTTACACCTACCCTCGTGTTTGCTTCCCTTTCATATTCTGACCCAGACTCGCACCAGAGGGGCAGCAGAACCTTGACCCTGACCTTTCACCAACTGAGAAAAAATCTGATGGAGGGAAAATTACTTTTGGTAATGTTATTTTAATTAATGCAATACTCCAAAAAGGTGATTGGATGAGACAAATACATGTCAAATAGCTGCTTTACAACACAGATTTAATATTACAGTTAAGATACCAAACTATAAACTGATTTGTTTATTAGAGAGGCATCTTTTTTTTTTACTTTTTACAGTTAGAGAGTTTTTTTTAAAAGAGGAATGAAATTAATTAACTAATGTAAAGGAGGCCCATGGTGTATCTGAAATTGTAATTATCTTGGAAAGAGTTGGATCTTTAAATAAAACTACTCAAACACCCTGAAGGGTTGGGTTTTCTGCTCAATGTCTTCTTTAATCTTATGCTGGAGATAAAAGTCTCCTAAATCATAAACAGCTTGAGGGATAATACATTATTCATTTTAATTAATTTATTTTATTTATATCCTTAAACATCAACAATCCAATAATGTAACATGGACATAATAATTTTTAAAAAAACAAGACATTTAAAAAAACTGAAATAAAAACACAATCTGTGTAAAACTATTTTGTTATCTACTATTTAATTTATTATTATTTTATTGTTAAAACTGTCTAAATGAAAATACAAGATACAAGATTCAAGATCGCATAGCTAACAACTCAAGGTTTCAGTTCACTCTACTGGGCAAATCCACAAGGGGGCAGTGCTAACATTTGTGGATTTAGAGTATGTAACAATTAGGGGTGTAACGGTTCACGGGGATGTATTGAACCATTTCGGTGCGGCCTGTTCGGTTCGGTACACTTGCGTACCGTTTCGGTATTTCTTTTTTTATTAAATTATATAAATTTATTATTAGCGCGATATTAAGCGCAGCAGAACAATGTTCCTAGGCGAGTTTCCGCACGGACGCTATTGAGTGACGCACAGTAGAGCTGCACGGGTAGCTGTGAGAAATGGACACAGCGAAAGAGAAGCCAGAGCTTGAAGATCCTCCCACCTCACTACAGTCTCCTGTTTGGGAACACTTTGTCTTCTCTGTTAAAATACATAACGGGGATAGACGAGTGGATAAATTTAAAGTTGTATGCCGACATTGTTCCACGGAGATCGGGCAGGCAACACATCTAACATTTCTACTGCTGGAGATATTGTCACTGCAACCAGATCTATGCTCTCTTCAGAAAATGTGGATAGGTTAATCTTTTTAGCCTAAAACTTGAATAGTTAGTTTTGTTGATATACAAGCTGAAGCTGTTGCTAGTGTTAAAAGTTTTCAGGTCCTAACTAGTTGCAGTATTTCATTTTTTATTTAAAAAATGTGTATTTCTTTATAAAGAGTGCAATTTATTTAAAATATCACCCAAATGTGTCACTTTTATATATTTTATGCAAGAATTCCATTAGGTATTGGCAGCTTTTCAAAATAAAGATTTTGTAAGTTCTTATTTTTTTGTACCGAACCGAATGAACCGAACCGAACTGTCCAAGACACTGTACTGAACCGAATACGATTTTAGCGTACCGTTACACCCCTAGTAACAATAGTGAGGAATCTCTTTGAAAGAGAGCTAATTTTAAACATAGTTTTACAATATCCCTTGCTTCTCAGTCAGAAGTTTAACTCTGTTTGTCATGTTTATGTTGGTGAATTGCATCTAGACGATAAATCCCAGTAACTCCATGATACGTATTTGTATGATGTATTGTACACAAAACTGAATTTAATGAAACTATTACCAGTTTTTCTGAAGGTATATACATACATTTTTGGGATTGTATATATTAATATCATTCATTTTCCTACCCGCTTATTCCCTTTCGAGGTCATGGGGTCTCCAGCACACATTGCAGTAGAGGCGGGGGTACAACCTGGACAGTGTCCTACCATTACAAAACAGGTGGAACAGTGACAAAAGCAGTACTAAACACAAAGATTTCATGCAGAACATGGTGAAAACAATACTAATTGCTTGTCACCACCAGAAATCGAACTTTAAAACAAGAGGGATCCAGACATTGATTAATTGTCTATTGGGATCCGATTTAGCACTTAATATGTTTTTTAAATAACAACTGGCCAATTTTCTGATTTGTTGCCAATTTCTTCATAAAATATGAATGATAACACTCATTGTTAGTGGTTGGGTGAAGCCATTTACTGTCAAAGAACTCAGTGTTTAATCTTTTCAAATCATAATCACAAAAGAAACTTTCCAAATGACCCTGTATTTTCTCTTTGCACTCAGCGGAGGCCACTTCTTTCTCCTCTCTCTTATCTTGTTTTTACTAGCTGGCACTCATTTGTCCATATGACCCTTCGAAGGACAATGCGGAAAAGGTTCTTTTTGAGCTACCTTACCTAATGTATATCCATTTCTGTGTTTCTTTCTTAAATAGTACCTCTCAACACTGGCCTGTCTCACCCAGGGGTCCCGTTTCGCCACATGTTACGGTGTATGTGACAAATAAAGGTGATTGATTGATTGATCAAAAGTTTACAAATCCTGGTGATTTGGGCCTGATGACTGTAATATTTCTGTTTACGAACAGATGTGACACGAGACCATTTCTTGGTGTTCACTCTGTATGTCACTTTTATTGCAGCGCTTCCATCGCGTGTCGCATACACAATTACGTCACTGACTGGCGCCTGCCAGCAGCATAGAAAATGCTGGACGTTACAATGACATGCACAAAAACTGACACAAAGGGTTTTGAGTGGCTGATGAAGGAATGGTGGACACAGCCATAATTAATACATTTGCAGAGGAGGTGGGTAACTGATGTTTTGGGGATGTTTGAGCTCCAAAGGTACAGGAAACTTGGTCAAATTTGATGGGAAGATGAATGCAGCATGTGTATTTTGAAATCTACTCACTATATTACAATTTGAGAGAAAAACTACTCAGTGACAGTAATTTGAGTATTTGTAATTAGTTACTTCACACCAAATAATCTGAAATAATCTGAAGTTTGACGATGCAGAGAGTTAAAGGTCCAATAAGTAAAATCTGTTTTACCTTCACTAGCTTAGCAAGTATATGTAACATGAAATGAGAGCGATATATTCAGCTGAACGCAGTCAGAATTCATCACAAATCCTCTGGCAGGATGAAACTCATGATTTGTGTGTTCTTGAACCCATCTCGGGACAATTCGTTGCAAGCGGATGAAACCGAGAGGATGAGAGAGAAGAATGACCTAATTTCTGCAGTATATAAAATATAGTGTATGTGCGTGGGAGGGGGAGGGAGATTGCATGACCTGAATAACAGATGTGTGCGTGAGGTTTCCACTCTATATGTATGAGCATGTGATGAGATCATACAGCTGAAAGCTTTACCCTCATGCCGCCTGGTAAGATTGTGATGACATCATGCAGAACATCCAACCTAAAGACCTGTCAGGACATACAAAGTGTCCTCATGTAAAACCTAGTTTACCATATTAAGCTCTCAATACCTTTATACCCCTCTTTGTGATCACAAAGAATCTTTCCATCTTTGAAGGGGTCTTGAATTTAGTGATGCAGTAGAGTTCATTTGGAAAGTTTTGCGAGTTTGTTGTAAGATTTTTTAAAATAACCAAAACTGGAACAAACCGTTTTAAACGCAAAAGTGCTTTATGTATTAAATCTTGTCTATAATAACAAAGATTTGAATCAGAGTCGCTGAAACGAGTCGTCATTGAAATTAGTACGTCGTGACATACGAGCGTACTATGCCCCTCCTACTTCTAAACTCAGGAAACAAACGTTATGCTAGCAGCTGGGAATTTCAAACCAAATTTGCAGATTTGTTTTCTCTGCTGAGAGAGGAGGCTGTGAGGAACCAGTACAGGCAGTACAACACCAACCTTTTGTTGTGTTCCCGGCATCTTCCTGATTCAATTTATGACATTTATCAACGGATTAGGGCGCTTTGATCTCCGCGGTCACGGAATTGCAGATAGAATTGAGGAATAGGAACATGTATCGTGGGAAAGCTGCACAAAGGGAAGCAAATCTGGCTGGCACAAGAAGCCCCTTCAAAAGTCCCACCCCCTTCAAAATATTGTAAGAATGGCGAAGCGTCTTTCTACAGCTCTGGCTTCTACTGCCAAAAAACCCGAAACTCGCCTCTAGCCCCGCAGTACAGAACCGAGCAGTTCGGGAATAACCTCTATGTGTCAGGTGAACGATTGTTTTGCAGATTCTGTCAGCACTCCGTCGACTGGAAACGAAAAAATACACGCACATAGTGTTCAAAACCCATGTCAGACACAGGGAAAAGTACACAAATAACACCAGTAAGACCACAGCCCTACAGGCGTCCATTAATGCTTCTACATTCATGTCATCGGACTCGAGATAAGAATTGATTGAAGATTTTGTGGCCATGTGGGTGGACTATACATTATGATATTGAGAAATGTCACCTCTTTAAATAATTTCATTTCTATTTAATTTGTGTACATTTTAAGTCATTTCAATTAAAAAGACAATGTTTTGGCAGTAAAAAAAAAAAGAATACAAGGCAAAAAATGTGAATCCCAAAAATGAATGTAGAAAAAATGTAATTCGCTAAATTTTAAACAGAAAAAAACTGAATTTGGGAAAAATCTAAATTATAGGGACCTAAAGGATTGGTAAGTGCAGACTAAAGAGAGAATAGACACAAATGCAAGATCAGCTTGATTTTTAGTTCAACACAAGTTTCCAAAAATAAACTCTTCCGACTAATCCACCAGCAACCTCGAAATCCCAAAAAATGGCGTAACAGTTACAAATGACAACGACAACTGAAACCTTCAGACAAAGAGAGGTGGCATTTCTCATGGCAGGGGCACAGGCAAGAGGACGCTTCAGATCTCAACGACAGGAGGAGGAGAGGAGGGTGAGCATACAAGATAGATCAGTTCCCAGTCTATTTGAACCAAAACTTTCCAGAACCAGTAAGTACAACGATAACAGCTACTGTTGTCTTTTGTTAGAAATTTGCTAATAAATTTGCAAAATAGCTTTCTCTGCACACGCTGTAAGGGAATAGCCGATTTTTCATCTATACCAAGGTAGTATAACATTGACCTTTTGTTGTGTTCCTGGCATCTTCCTGATTCAATAAATGACTTTTATTAAAGGATTGTTAAGTACAGACTAAAGAGAGCACAGAATATACAAAATCAGTTCGCTCTTTGCTCAACAAAAGTTTCCAAAAATTGACTAATCATCTCTGAGAGGTTCAAAATGGTGATCAACAGAACAAAAAACTCATATCTCATGAGCACCAACAATCATTAAATCATGATTATTGGGTGTCATGGATTTGCAATCAAATAAGGTTGTTATAATGGAAGTCAACGGGGCGAAAAAAAAAAGAAAATCTGGTACTGCACTAAAAATCCACCAATGAAAATGATAAAAAGTAAAAAAAAAAAAATTGAAAATGAAAGTCTCTTTCTTGACATCGTGTAAGATTTTGGCTAAAAAGGGTGAAAATTCTGGATTTAAAAAAGTGAGGATATAGATTTGTCCAAAAAATGGAAAAACAATGGTTTAATCAAATATATATTATTTTTATTTCAATGCCTGTATTTCCATTGTAGACCTTTCAGCCTTACACTTAAATATCGGGATTACAATGTACATAAATGAACCAGTTTTACTTTTACGTTTATTGATTTAAAAGTATCCATTTCAATAGTTTTAGTTTACAAATATATATGTGTTTAGCACTGACCGAGATGTGTTTTATCCTGCTCAGCAGATTTAGAAATAGATAATTTGTCGAAATATAAATCAAGAGACTACAAAAGCCAGCAGAAGACTGGGCTGAGAAGTAAATGAAAAATAATGGAGGAGGAATGAGAGCGATAAAGCAGAGAGATGGCCCGACACTTTATTGCCTCTAACTGCATTTCTCTGTCTTTATCTGTATTGTATTGTGAAGAGAGGGTGACGGCTCAGATGCAAATCGCTTTTAGCCGCAAACAATATTGCATTTCTGCGAGCTTCATCCATCCTTGAGAGAGCGGAGGAAAGGGAGATGGATAGAGCGCTGAACTTTAATCAGGAGGAAGCCTGGAGCGATGGTGACCGTGTATTTTTTTATGTACGATCCACATTAATCAATCACACATATACACATACTTATCATGTGACCACGACTGACACCCCGATGCCAATCCATCTCTTTCCCATCAGCCTTGCTGACGTCCAACTCCCCCACACATCCCAAAATCACATCACACACTCGCCGTGCGAAAGACAGATGAGAAAATACCGAATGATTAAATTATCCTGTCAGCGACGACTTAAAACCCAAAGGTGTTGGAAACAGAAAAACACGGCTGTTCAAACACACACTCACACCCCAGCCAATCAGATATGACTCGGAAAACGTATCTTTTAGCACATTTCGTCCAGCTGGAAAGTCAGAATCTCAGAGATCATTTTAAACGCAATATTAGATATTCAGAAAAGTCTGTTTACATTTCTGACAAAACCGCTGCAATATTTTTGTTTTCTTCAACATGCATCAAGATGGAAGTATTGTAAGTATATACAATTGCATATAGTACTAGGCAGGTGTGAAAAAAGCTGTGATAAATAATACGTTCCGAAATATAAGTAAAAAAAAAGGAAAAATCAAATCAATCTTTGGAGTTTAAACCAAAGCTTTGCCTTCAAACCAGCATCAATTCTTATAGTTACACTTGCACAAAGTCATAAAATAATCATCAATGTCACAAATAGGTTAAACCCAGTCATTAACTGAAACAGAAACAGCTGTGTAGGTGGCTCAAACTGGGTGAGGAACAGCCAAACCAAGGTGAAGCTGATGTTCTTGGCACAGCAAAAAGACACAAGGTTGGTACAGAGCTGTAATCAGGTTTAAAAAGGTTGAACCAGCCCGACCCAAACCCAATTTCATTTACCATCGTATTTTTGATCCCGAACCAGACCCGAGTCCATGAATATTCAATTGAAGCAGAGTGTGGTTGGCTCATTCCATTTATGCCATGGTCACTTGCCAATGTAACCATAACATTATTTGTAGCATCTGGGCTGAATAATGACTGAAATGATGAAAGCAGCAGTTGTGATGTCGTTAACCCATGACTCCATGACTAACCAGAAAAATAGTTCCGTGGTCAAGATGGTTTACCTGAACTGACGCCGCTATGAGGCAAATTGAGTTTATTTATACAGAATTACGTCCATTTCTGGACAATAATCGTTTCGGGGTCGTTTCTAGAACAAAATCCAGTAATCCTAGTTCGCTCTCAACCAAAGCAGCGAGTTACTATGGAGGATTGATATTATAAGTGAACAAACTCGACCATAAGAACCTGTGTAGTTATTCGAAATGAATCAACACCTGCCAGCCAATCAGAATCTAGTATTAAAACAAAACATGGCTTAAACATATTTCTACACTTATCTCTAGAGACAAGCCTTTGTTTCACCTCCACTGCATTCATTCTTGTGTCTCTGGTGGGAATTTAATAACATCACATGACCACGCACTGCAGAGCCCGACCCAAGCCATGTACAATTAAATAGATTAAGCCTAAACCTGACCCGATTCGTCGGGCCCTGTCGGGTTAACCTCTTAAGCCCGAGAGTCCCCGGTATCGCGAAAAGTCCATTTTGTGTTTTTTCTGTTGCTCCAGTGCTCCTCTTACGTCACCAAATATGGAATGACTCCCCGTGTGTAAGAGCACGTCTCTCCACGCTGCGCGTCGTGTGATTCGTCGGCGATCCCGTCAGTCTCCAAATGGTTGAGCTGATTGGTTTCCATAGAATCAGAGCTTTCCGTCGATATATAGATCTTCCGGATTGGACAGATGGTCGGGGGGGTAGGGACACGCAGAAGCTCGACGTCAAAGCGTTTGTGAGTGAAACGTTCCCAAAAGCGCAGCAAGATGGCGTAAATGAGCTTCTACCCCCCTTTTACAGCGTTTCTTTAGGAGGTTTTTTGCTGAAATCATGTCCCATAAGCAAGAAAAGAAGACTATGAACGTAGCTGAAGCTTTGGACAAGATTTTTTCCATATTTCAATTATTGTGCCAAATTGTGCCAAACTGTGCCAACATGGATTACGCCTGAACTTTGTTCAATCAAAACCTTTACAACATGGATTGCGCCTGAACTTTGTTCAATCAAAACCTTTACAGAATATTAGTTTCTTGTAGTATGAACACCAAACTTGCTACAGATGTCCTTGACATGTAGTTGTTACAATTGATTGTGTTTATTTGCTTCGTTATAAGTAAAATAAGGAGATATTGGAGGAAACATGTGTTTTTTTTTTTTAGGAGTTCATTTTTTTGGCCATTCCAGCATCAATTACTCTTACCCAGTGTTCTTGACTGTCAAATTAACTCATCCACACCACTCCCCAAGAACCTATCTTCATTTTGATACCAAGATTTGCAGTTTAGACCTTGTAAAAGCTGAGAAATGCCTTAAAAAGTAAAAGTATAGGATTTTCGGAAAATAGGCCTCAGGGCTTAAGAGGTTAATCTGCCTTTAGATGCAAATGAGTTTAAGCAGCCTCTTCCTGGACGTCTTTCCACCAAGGTCTTTCAAAAGCATGTGTTGTGGTGGAAAGTGGTATTGTCCTAAAACTGAAGGGCCTGCAGTTTGATCCTCGCTAGCTTCATTCTGCCATTGTATCCTTGGACAACCCTCTTCACCTGCATTGCCCTGTATGGATTTATTTGACTTGTGGGGACAGGCAGAAGACTGTAGCCACTAAATGGCAGCCACATTCTCTCAGACCACCCCAGGGCAGCTGAGGGCTACCAAAGGTAGCTAATCACCACCAGTGTTTGAATATGTGTCTTAAAATTGTAACATATTTGAGCATCTGGGGAAGCTCTATAGTATTATTATTATTATTAAGCACTTTTGTAAGGTTGGATACTGATGGAAAGAAGGCCTGGCTCACAGTCCAAAGGCTTCCTATTGGGTTGCGGTTCTGTGAGGTTCTTCCACATCAAACTCTTCTATGTCTTTATGTGCAACAGAAAGAGGCAGCACCCTAAGTGGCCAAATCCAGCTCCTGAAAAACAACCCCTCACAATTGTCCCTCTCCCCTAAAATTCAGTCTTGACACAAAAACAGTTCTTCTGACAACTTTGTATTTGGATTGCACTTGATAAGCAATGGCATGGACATAGCTGCCCAGGCAAATTAATCCATATCAAGAGGAAACAAAGAATACGTGGACCCTTGAAACATTGATTAGCTCGTGATCATCTCAAGAGGAAACAAAGGATACATGGACCCTTGAAACAGAAATTGGCTCACAACCATCTCAAGAGGGAACGAAGGATACATGGAGCCTTGAAACAGGGATTGGCTCGCTAAAATCTCAAAAAGGAACAGAAGATACATGGACCCTTGAAACAGGGATTGGCTAGCGACCATCTCAAGAGAGAACGAAGGATACATGGACCCTTGAAACAGGGATTGTCTCTTGACCTTCTCAAGAGAGAATGAAGGATATTTGGACCCTTGAAACAGGGATTGGCTCGCTACCATCTCAAGAGGGAACAGAGGATACATGGACCCTTGAAACGGGGATTGGCTCGCGACCTTCTCAAGAGAGAACGAAGGATACATGGATCCTTGAAACAGGCATTGGCTCGCTATCATCTCAGGAGGGAACGAAGGATACATGGACCCTTGAAACAGGGATTGGCTTACAACCATCTCAAGAGGGATACCGCAGATTGGCTTTGTAGTGGCACCCGGAACGGTGTCCCATTGTATTCCTCTGCAAAGTATGGAGTCACTTTGTAGAGGATGAGAGCACACAGGTGTAAAGAAGGTCTGGTCTAAAGTGTTTTTGAGCCCAAAGTTTTTCTGTTTGGTTGAGGTCAGAATTCTAGAGAACAGTGCGGTTCTTCCACAACAAACCATTCAATGTCTTTATGTACAACAGGAAGAGGCCACACCCAAACTGTTCCGACAAATCTCTTTGTATGCTGAAACACTGGAACTAATCGACAAAATCCAGCTCCTGAAAAACAACCCCCCAACATAAACCCCATCCCGTAAAATTCAGTCTTGGCACGAAAACAGTTCTTCTGACAACTTTGTATTTGGATTGCCCTTGATAAGCCATGGAATGGACGTAGCTGCTCGGGAAAATAAATCAATGCATGGTTTTTTTAGCTAACTGGAAGTTTGGAGGTCTTTAGCAACATACAGTGGTGCCAAATATGTGTGCGCCAGTTTGGTAAATGCATCAGAATTGCCAGAATGCATCAAGGATGGGTTGAAAACAGCTATAAGGAGAGAGCACGAGTTGGTGTAACTACTCCAGGTACGACAGACACATGGACCCTTGAAATAGGGATTTGCTCATGACCATTCCAAATGGCAGGACAGCTTGGCAGTGGCATTAGCAGCCCTGACTGGTGAATCCTGATGGGTTAGATTTTGTAGCAGTGCATTGAGTCCGGCTAATGCGCTCATCCAATGCTGGGATCCCACAACCCCACATGGGTCTTCTTCTCAGTCTGGAGCACATGAGCCCTGTTCAGTGGCAGTCCGAATGCATTATGAACCTGGATTTTTGTACATAACTGTGTTTGACTTCCATATGCTCACTTGCTATTCTGTGAAACAGTTGAGGGTAGAATATTAGAAGATATTTCCTGACTAAATTCATCACAGTACCACATTGGATTTCACTGCACTCCTGAGGCTAAACCTTTGAAAATTCACAATTTTACACATAGCACCAAATTAACTCACTGTATTTAACACGGGGTTTCACCAATTCATCAAAATATCACTTTATTTAATTAAGTTGAACACTCTGCACCATACATTATATGTTCCAATAAAACAATAAAGTCACAATGTAGTTAAAAATACAAATTATGACAGGAAACAAACAGAAGTGTCTGCACTAAATGGACACTGCATTAATGCCAATGAGATATTCAATCTGAAGTAGAATGACTGAAGTAGGCTAAAAACAAAGAGGCAACGCTGTGCCGTAAGAGCTTCAGCTCTGCACCGCTCTCTTCCACATTTGCACAAAACTTTCATTAGCGTGGATGGCAGGGTGCGAGAGCAGCCATATCTGTTCCATTAGCGTCGCTCACCATAAATCAGACTAATCTCTCCTCGAGGGCGCACGCTAATGATACTGCAACTGCCATCGCTAGCCTTTACTCACGAGCAACAGCGTCTGTCATTACACCACCCACCCTGTCGAGAGCCAAGTGATTGGCTGGAAGATAACCTGACAGCACACCGCCACACCCCTTGAACAGGAAAATTACATTTCCATGACCTTTTCAGCTGCAGTGGGCTCAGAAAAATCCTGCACAAGAGAAAGTGTTTAGACTCAGAATAAGTTTTATGTCTTTAAGAGACTAAAGTAGTGTTTAAGGGTTGAGTTTATGCTCATATGAGAGAATATCTATACTTAAAAGTTTAGAAGCGGATTTAAAAATAAAGCTATCACTGGAGAAAAAGATTTTTTTAAATTTGGACAAAAAACAGCTGTGCATTACTCAGTCTTATAGTCATGTATTACTAATCCAGCTGTTTAAAAAAATAATAATAATAATAACAATAATAATAATGCATTTTGTTTGTTTGGAGCCTTGCAAGACACTCAGGACACCTTACGCTAAAACACACACACACACACACACACACACACACACACAACAAGCATTCCAGTATAAAATACAGAGAAGATTCATTCATTCTTTTATTTATTTTCCAACCCGATTATTCCTATTTTGGGGTCACGGGGGTCTGCCGGTCTCCAGCGCACCTTGGGCGAGAGGCGGGGGTACACCCTGGACCGGTCGCCAGTCCATCGCAGTACAGAGAAAATGATAATAGAAATCTCCTTAGAGAAGCAGCGGAAAGCTTTTTAAAACAAAAACAATTAAATCTGAAATGATTAAGATCAGAATTATTTGTTGCCAGCAGTTGGAGCGGCATAACTGAAAGCCAGAGAACCCAGGTTAGACTTTAGTGGGCCCCGGACATTTTTGGTCATGTTACTTCAGAAATGTAATTAAATTACTGACTACTCCCTTTAAAAGTAACTACCAAGTTACTCTTTTGATTACATTACTTTGAGTAATTAGTTACATTATTAGTTAAATTACTAGTTACTTTACTTCCTGGATGCTTTAAATAATCACATAAATAAATAAAATAATGAAAACTTAGCAAGTACTGCAGCTCTCTCTCTCTCTCTCTCTCTCTCTCTGTGTGTGTGTGCGTGTGTGTGCATGTGTGTTCAGAGTTGGTGTGTGTGATAATTTATTACATCTGATGAAACAGTGCTAGCACACAGTGACATTTGTTTACATTCGTTCTTCTCTCATGTTTGTCGTTTTCGACAGCGAAACGTCCCCAAACAGGTTTAAACGCTGACTGTACCTCCTCTAGCGCTGACTGAGGAAGCTCTATTTTCTGGCCACGCTTCAGAGTGAAACACGAGAAGGCCCACCCACCTCAAAAACACGCTCACTAATTGGATATTTAAACAAGGAGCAGTTCATTGATTGGACATTTGCTGCAGAAATGCACTCCCCCTCCTCTGTGTGCGACTGAAAGCCAAACACCTTACTCCAGACTGACATTTTGAAAATTTTACAATTTTGAAAATTATAACGCATTTAATTACTGTTTATTTACATTAACGAATGACTAAGTAATGCGTTACTGACCAACACTTGCCCCAGAAGACAAACACAAGGGAGTGTCCGGTTTCCCCCTCAATCCCCAAAAAATGGTTATTGAACAATAACATTGAAATTGATTGTGATTTTAATCATAAATATGAAATTTTTCATATTTTGTCCCTGGGCACCGTGTGCTGCAATTGTTTGTTTGTGGTTCGTCCAGCTCGCAGTTTGTGATCTTTGATATGTTATGTATTTGTCCTCCAATGTAGCTGAGTTACATTTTAAACCGTACAACATTATCACCTCACTTGATTGGCTGTGTATGTATGAATATTTAAACATGTGTGTCTGAATATACAAACTGCAATAACTGTTTTACATGAACTATAACAAACGGACATGGACAAAATGAACTGTTACTAGGACTTATGCGTCATGTTCAGGAAGATATTTATTTATTTTATTTTTTTATTCATTTGCTATTTTTTTTCTTCTCTTCTAAATTATTATTTTTTTTCCTCTCTTCTTCTTTTCCTCTTCCTTTCTTTCATTTTCACTTGTGTACCTTCACCCTTCCCCAATCCTTTACCCACTCCACCTTTCAGTTCAACACCGCCTTGTCCTGACTCAACTATTATAAACTGACTCGCGGGAACCACAACTAATAAATATTTAATAAATACATTCAATTTTCCAATCCAGAGGAGAAAACACCACACCAGGCGTTTTACTCCCCTGGAGAAAGCAAAACTGTCCAACTCAGCAAGGCATGTACTATACCATGTGATGGCTTTTGAGCAGGACGAGACAAGGTTAAAAAAAAAATTAAAAATAAATAAATATGAAATTTTTGAGTAAAAGAATCACATTTCCCATACAATAGACCAATGTGAACAACATATTATTAAAAATAAAACATTACCATGATCACGTTTAAGTTATTTACATTCTAGACTGATTTGTGACTTATCCTAAGCTTCAAAAAAGGGCTATCACCAGATCTGGAGATTGACAGTTAAAGTGCTATTTATTAGCTCTGTTAGAAAAAAGTCAAGTGGAAACAATAAAACTATTGAAGCAACTTGAAGTCGTGTTGAGTATGACTAATACATCCACCCCACTGCTCTAAAAAACTCTTAAACTAAGGCAAACACAACAAGAAGAAGGTAAAATAAAACCCATTGGGAAATATCATCGTTCTCTGAAACAAGCCCATGCATTCACGGGGCGCTGAAATTTCCTCATGATGGATAGGTCCGTGTCGCCCAGCGCTGGGTAATGTGGCTGTGTTGATTGGCTGCAGAGTGGGCGAGTGATTAGCTTTTACGATTTATGATTATGACTTATCAAACAATACACGCAGCATGACTCTAGCAGTATCGTGGGTAATCAAACAGCACGCCGCTTCCATTGGGAAATACACACAGCATTGAGTACAAAGCTCTCAGCAAGGGTAGACTGTATGTGAGGGAGGCAAACAACACTCAGAACTGCATCACAGAAAGAAATGAAGCAATTCTACAACTGCTCCAATAAGCGCATGACTCACAATTACATCATAATCTAAAGGCTGTTGAAAGCAGTGCCTCTCAGCTGATAAATTACACATTGCTAACAAGTTTGTCTTTGCAATTTAAGCCGTTTCGATGCATGTAAGATTATGTACTGTACGCTGTACTCCTGTTTAAATGGAACTACACTTTTAAAGGCTTGTTTGGACCATAAATGTCAACAAATTGTAATATTGAATGGCAGGTCACAAATCACACAAAAAAGTTCATTATTTCGTTTCGGGAAACATTTGTCCAATAAAAGGCATTACAACGTTATTTGGAGTCAACATAAACATCCTCACTGTGAAACATGGAGGTGGGTCACTGATGTTTTGCGGACGTGTGAGCTCTAAAGCCACAGGAAACTTGGTCTGAATTAATGGGAAGATGAATGTAGCATGTTATCAAGGGATACTGGCGGAAAATGTGCACTAATCAGATCAGAAGCTTGCGCTTACGACGTTCCTAGACACTCAGAATTGTTCATACAAAACTCCTCCTTCAGTGACTCAATCGGTGCGATGGTTACTTCAGGCATTTACACACCTACGCGTCACTATTGCCACTGCGTTGTCAGCTCCCTGCGTCTTTCTCTTGCGTTTAAAAATGATTACACAGATCTTCCCCTGAACACTAGATGGCGCTTCGAGGAACTGTAATTCAGTCCATGCCATACCACCGTGAAGCTATTCACATTGTGTGAGGTGCGTGTATTGAGAAAGAGAAGAGGATGAGCAGTCGCATATCTGTCAATATAAAGCCAAACTATTTGTTTTCTGGAAAACAAACCACTTCTTTTTAAAACCGGTTTCAGATGCACGATTTTGAGATTATGCCTAGAATCGCATGAAAATCTGGTTTCATGTACACATGTGACAATCGCACAGATTGAAGGAAGTACCAATGACTCACTCTGCGAGAGTCACAGGGTAGCGAGATACTTCTAAATATCTGTGTCTGTCAGCGAGTCACAAACACGAAGTGTGTTCTGACTAAAATAATGTCTGTGATTATCTGCAGCCAATGAGAGAGCCAGATCCAGGACAATGTGAAGTTGCAGAGATATAAAAGCATAGACGGCAATATAAACAGTTGTTTCGGTTCAAAGGTGGGTTTCTTTTCGGTTTCTTTAGACACAATAAATAAATAAAAAACTTGCGCGCTCCTATTTTGAAAATAATCCTGCGCAGTTTTCAAGGCTTCTTGACAGCTCCTTGTTTTGTTTTTGAGCACCGCCTACCGCTACCTTTCCAGGGGGAAAACATGTGACCAAATGAACCAATCACAGCATTTGACACACTGTGATTGCTTGAAAAAGAATAAAAAATAGCTGGGTGCGTTTCTTAAAATCGACACAGCATTCTTTCCGAATGACAGAGGACAATTCTATAAACCATTTGAAAAAAGTTCACAGTTCTTAATTTCTTTTAACTATTTTGGTTGACCTTGTGCAGATGATCTGTCCATCCCAAAACCTCACTTTTATCATTTAGATTTAATTTGATACATTTCTGAGTTTTAAGACTAAAGTTATTTTTATTGCTTTTGGGCGATTGAAACTATAGATCCACTAAAACACAAACACATCAATCTGGCTGCGCAGAAGACCATTTGCCTCTCTTCCTTAGGGGATGTGTATCTCTGTCAGACTGAAGTCATTTTATTGTGCAGAGCTGAAAAGACAGATTGCCCAGCAATGTGCTGCATGATTGCGGGAAAATGTGGCAAATAAGTATACAAAAACTTTTTTAGTCTATAATGAATGAGTTTTTCATATACTGGAAATTACTTTGGGGGCCTGTGATTGGCCAAAATACGGTCATACTGCCACCCACTAGATCTGCATGCTCTTCATAGTACTTACTGGGGTTATCTGCCTTTTCCTGTATATGGATTTTCCCTAAAATTTTGCTTTTTTGACCATGTTTTTTTTCTGTTCCTGAACAAAATAATAAAAATAAAGTATTTGAGGCACAACATGAAAATCCCTCTGACTCTGGTTAAAACATATTACAGTGGGGTAAAAAAGTATTTAGTCAGCCACCAATTGTGCAAGTTCTCCCACTTAAAAAGATGAGAGAGGCCCGTAATGGTCATCATAGATAGACCTCAACTATGAGAGACAAAAGGAGAAAGAAAAATCCAGAAAATCACATTGTCTTCTCTTCTTTTACTTTCGGCTGTTCCCAGTTTAGGGGTCGCCACAGCGAATCATCCGTTTCCACCTAACTTTGTCCTCAGTATCCTCTACTCTTGCACCAACTACCTTCATGTCCTCTTTCAGCACATCCATATATCTCATCTTTGGTCTTCCTCTTGACCTCTTACCTGGCATCTCCATCTCCAACATCCTTCTACCAGTATAACCACTATCCCTCCTCTGCACATGTCCAAACCATCTCAATCTGGCCTCTCTGACTTTGTCTCCAAAACAACCAACCTGAGCTGTCCCTCTGATGTGCTCGTTCCTAATCTTGTCCATCCTCGTTACTCCTAAACTGAACCTCAACATCCTCATCTCTGCTACTTCCAGCTCTGCCTCTTGTCTCTTCCTCACTGCTACAGTCTCCAACCCATACATCATAGCTGGTCTCACTACTGTTCTGTTCACCTTTCCTTTGATTCTTGCTGACACTCTTCTGTCACACAACACCCCTGACACTTTTTCTCCATCCACTCCAACCTGCCTGCACTCGTCTCTTCACCTCTTTTCCACACTCCCCGTCACACTGGACTGTTTGACCCCAAATACCTAAACTCCTGCACCTTTTGACCTCAGCCCCCTGTAACCTCACTGTTCTATTTCCCTCCCTCTCATACAAACACATGTATTCTGTCTTGCTGCGACTGACTTTCACTCCTTTTCTTTCTAGAGCAGACCTCCAACTTTCCAGGTTTTCCTCCACCTGCTCTGTGCTCTCATTAAAGATCACAATGTCATCTGCAAACATCATTGTCTACGGAGATTCCTGCCTGACCTCATCTGTCAACCTGTCCATCACCACAGCAAATAAGAAGAGACTCAAAGCTGATCCTTGATGTAGCCCCACCTCTACCTTGAACTCCTTTGTCTGACCTAGAGCACATCACACTGCTGTCATACATCTCTCATACATATCCTGAACTACTCTGTTGTACTTCTCTGCCACTCCTGACATCCTCATACAGGACTATAACTCCTCTCTTGGCACCTTGTCATACGCTTTTTCTAAATCCACAAAGACGCAGTGCAGCTCCTTCTGACCATCTCTGTACTTCTCCATTAACATTCTCAGAGCAAAACGTGCATCAGTAGGGCTCTTCCTGGGCATGAAGCCATACTTGAAAATCACATTGTCTGATTTTTAAAAAAATGTACTGGTTGGAAGGGGAAAGTGGTTTAAATACAATTTGTCTTTGAAGTTGAAAACATTGGCCATTCTCTGCTTTTAGTTCATCAATAAAAACATTTGCCCTAAAAACAGCTAAATTTTTATAGTAAAAAAATGATTATTAGTAATTGCTCAGAGTATTATTGACCATTATTAAAGAGAATTATTGTTTCACGGATGTATGTGCATTTTTGAGGGTCTAAACGTGATCGAAGTAACAGAATTTTGCGCATGTCAGAACAAGTGTAAAGTTACATCTCTATGTGGTTCGGAAAGTGGGTGTGGCAAAATGGCTCTATAGCACCACCTAACGTGTTTCAACTTATGTTTCATCCTTAGTTTGTTGTACGCAAATGAAAGTCACACATCTGTTAAGTACCAAGTCTTAAAAATAAAAAAATGGACATTTTTGCATATGTGGTACTTTAATCCTCCTAAAGATTGTATCTGCTCAGTTTTATCTTGAGGCAAATGAGATGTTAAACAAGAAAATGTTTTAGCTTCATTAAACTATGCGCACAGTTGCCCCCAAAATTCGAAATTTAGACAAAAAAAACTAAGTTGATTATGTGTCCGATGCAATGTCCAATCTGAAAATTTGTTGTGCATGTTAATATCTCAACCAATTATATAACAACCTACATTGTCAGTTATAGCGCCACCTAGTGGCAACATGGAATATCCCATTGTCTGCAGTTTTTTGAAGTACATGCTTGAAATTTGGAACATATATGTAAGCGGCCGAGACTTACAAAAAAGCAGATGGGGTCAAGTTTCCAAAACCAAAAGGAAGTTTTTAACTTTCCTGTCGAATTTAGTTTTTATTGTTTAATTGACCTGT
>SRMA01027158.1:0-87671 GCA_007224835.1 Danionella cerebrum | reverse complement strand
AGAGAGAGAGAGAGAGAGAGAGAGAGAGAGAGAGAGAGAGAGAGAGAGGGGGGGGGGGGGGGTTTGCTATTATCAAAAAGCAATGTATTCATTTCAGGTGATTTGAGTGTCTTACTACAGGTCATAAGAGGCTAGGTTTCCTCCATTGCAAGTTTGAGTGTCTTACTACAGGTCATAAGAGGCTAGGTTTCCTCCATTGCAAGTTTTATTGTAGACACAATTACTTAAAAGGAACAACCTGATCCTGAACATGTACAAAGGCACAAATATAAACGGCAGCTTTGAAAGTCTGCCAGCAGCAAAGACATTGAACAGCAAACACAACCTGATTCCTTAGGCTCTATAGCAGTCAATTCCCTTCAGATGATTGATTTATTCATAGGATGGAGTTTTATTTCTGATATTGGGTGCAATACACTACAAAAGAAGATTGTGTATCTTTTATAATATGCTAATATTTATCAGGAAAAAGTATTGTGCAATGGTAAAAAGTCAAATAGTGTGGATAC
The DNA here is from genome assembly GCA_007224835.1 of Danionella cerebrum. Taxonomy (NCBI): domain Eukaryota; kingdom Metazoa; phylum Chordata; class Actinopteri; order Cypriniformes; family Danionidae; genus Danionella; species Danionella cerebrum. The sequence continues at coordinate 87,162 of SRMA01027158.1, read as the reverse complement.
AAATACACAATTTGTGACAAAAGTGAAATACATTTCAACTAGGCAAACTTTTTATGGAAAAGCGCATTGTTCAATTATCTATAATCTAGGTGCACGATGAGTGGATATTCTTTTAGTTTACATGGCTTTGTGAGAAAGGTATTGGAAAAAGACAAAAGCAAAGCATTTGGGAAAATGAGAGAGAGGAAAAGAGGGGGCTGGGGAAAAGAAAAACAGGACGAGGTCCATTTTTCATCCCTCCTCCCTTGTAGCATTCATTCATCCATCCCCTCTGGTCCGACACAAGCTGAGAGACTAATGTCCGTTGTGTCTGGGTGAGTGAGTGTATGTGACAGAGGGTGAGTGAGTCCAGCATGTTGCTCAGTCCGAGAGTCTTCTGCCAAAACGAAAGCCTCCAAACCGGATTCTAGTGTTATTGATTAAACAGCTTGTTTTTTTTTTTTCGGGAAAAAAAATTTCAAAATATTTCCTTTAATATGTTACCGTAGCAACATCACCAAACATAGTTTACAGCAGCATGGTTCCAACAGGCTGCATCTCCTTAGAAATGTCAGGAACTGTTTCCTAAAAGTAAATGGAAGCTTATAGTGAACCAATCAATCTGTTTTTTTTAAGTGTATAAAATCCAAACAAAAGAAAATTCGAAATCAAATCAAGAATTGTTTCCTTCAAGCTAGCATCAATTCTTATAAGTACAGAGATTTTGTAAGATTTTAGTCAGGTGTTTGATCTACAAATCATCAAAATCACATGTAGTTTGAAACCCAGTCATAAACTGAAACAGAAACAGCTGAGTAGGAGGTTTAAAACTGCGGAGAAACAGCTCAATTCTGCTACCAAGCCGGCCCTACCCAAAAGGAGGTATAGGCAAATGCTAAGGATGCCAACCATCTAGGGGGGTGCGCATGATTTAAAATAATATTTTAAAAATAATATGTGTATTAATGGCATCGAATGGCGCATACATCATGCATTTTACTTTCATGTACTTCCTTTTATACAGAGTTTCTGATATTGGCTGCAAAATTCTACTGTTATCAATAAACAGCATAAAGACAGCTCTGTCGGTTTTGGAAGTCTTGTCTCATTGGAAGACGCCTCAAATCCACCCAATCAGAACCAAAATAGCCCAAAGGCCATCTATCGCTCTTCTCAAATTTCCAGCTCAACTTTGACCTTATTTTTTGCACCTAACTTGCTTTTAAGATTGAATTGTGTTTGATTTCAAATGTATATTATTCCATTTTATACTTTCTATAGTTTCATTTCTTTTTGTTTTTTAAAAAAAAACTATCTAAAGAATATAGGAATATAGGAACATATTAACACAAAAGAGTCCAAGAATGAATGCAAATATACAAAGTAAATTGTCTCTGAAACACATTATTATCATATTAGGCATTAAATTAAGCCAGACATCACCGATCTAAAGTTTTACATTTCTTCTGATTCAAGTAGTACAACCAACACAGCAGGCAATAGTTGGTCCATTGGTCACACAACCAAACCCTCTTTTTATAAAAATTGTGTAAATGTTAGTGATGCTGTTATTTTTGTGGCAATAATAAATTAATATTTTGGAATATTGCATTATAAAAAACCTTGGATGGCAACGTCAACATGACCCAGACCCGTCTCGACCCAAAAGAGCCGTCTCCCGCCTCCAAAAGCACTGTGTGTGGTTTCTATGCCCACGTCCTGCCGCAGTGGATCTTTTCCCCATATTTGATAACCGGGAGGTGACCAAATTGACCAAACCGGGAGGTGACACATTTTCACAAAGAAGATTGCTGGTGACGCCCACTTTTAGCTTCATTTCACTTTGCCAGAAACCAATGTGTGATGCTTCGTCCATGTTATATACAGTCAAAAGTTATTATAAAAGAAAGTAGGCTTCTTCTAATGCAGCAACTTTCATTTTTCTTTTGATATTTTGGCGCCAGTTTATCAGGAAGTGACATTTTTGGTCTCTTGCACTCGTTTAATGGAAACAGTGCTTTATTTCATGCGACATTTCAGTTTTGCGCATACATTTAATTTGCATCTTTAGATGGAAACATGGCAATTGTCTTCAATGCATTCAATATTTACACATTTTTTGTGTGTTTGCGTTTGGAAAAGCAACAAAACATAACCTTTTTTTGGGATATACATAAACTTACGTATAAAACCCTGACTTTATAAGATAAAGTATTCAAATTTATATTTGGCTTAGTCATCTGCATGCATTTATTTACTTAAAATTGAAGACAGATTTGTTTTCCTGCATTTTTGAGTATCCAAAAGTATATTGCTTAATAATATTAAGACAAAATAAAGACAACTGTTCACCAAACCTCAGAGTATGTTTCAAAATACACTCCAAATGATTCAGAACTCTGTGTGTTTCACTTTGGGTTTGTCTTTTTAGGCTTTACGCAACTTTGCTAGGAATGCTAAATGGTTAAACGAAATAAATAATCAGCTACTTGTTAGCTTGATGGCGTTAGCTTGATAAGTGATGTTCAGATAAATCTTACCGTTGGTTTTAAATACATACTATTATATTTCACATTTATGAATGATCCTAACACACAGCAAAGCGTTCGCCAAATCATTCCAGGTGTGAAACAACTGAGATATTAAAGTGATCTTATTTGTTGTTCTTCCTTGCTATGGGTTAGCAGCAGTGATAGATTGATTGATGGTGCTGATAGATGACTGTCAGGACGGAGGAGAGGAATAACAGGCTGTAAACGAAAGAAACGTGTGTGTGTGTGTGTGTTTATAAAGCTCTTTCCCTCTGGAGAGACGCCAGCAGCGCAGCCAGATCGCCCGATCTAAACCACCTGGTCTCACTCACTGGCATAAAAACACACGCACACACATCTTCATCTGCTTTGACCATTCGCATGGAATTCAACTGTCTGTTAGCTTCTGTCTGGCTCTCTTACACTTTTACGTGTCAACACCATGTCTTGATTTACAGTCTTAAGCTTTGTAAGATCTAGGAGGGACAGTTGTTTCTAGTATTAGAAATCACGACCTTTATAAACCTCAATAGATCAGTCACCCAATCAGAACACTCCACCAATACAACTCCTCCTGTTAAAAGGTTCATCCATGCACCTCCACAATTGTCAGATCTACAGTTGACAAACCCTGGCTCCCTCTGATCCCTTCCTGCTTTCTGATTTATCTAATGTGGTCTGCTGTGTGTGTTCTGGCCAATCGTCATTACTGTTCCCCAATGAATTAAATGACTTATTTTGTGAGATTTTAGTAGAACCAGAAAGAAAATTCAGGAAGAAATTCTCATTCATACACTTTCAAGATTTTCAGATATACTGTTCACAAACCCAGACTCCCTATGATCCCTTCCTGCTTCCTGAAATATCGACCACGGGGGAGGGGGTTTGGGGTTCAGTGCTGTTCCGCAATGCTCTAAATGATATTTATTTTCTTTATTTTCCCCTATCACAAATATTCACCATCTCTCTTTCTCTCTCTCTGTCTCTCTCTCTCACCACAAATTGACCACATCAGCACTGTTCTCCGACCCCTCCACTGGTTACCAATAGACGTTCGGATTCATTTCACATTACTCCTTCTAACGTACAAATCTATCCATAAAGTGGCATCTTCGTATCTCACTGCACTGATTTCTATTCATACCCCCGACCTGTCCATTAGGTCGCGATGTATCTCAAACTAATAATAACTAAACTTTTGAGACCATTACTTTAGGTTCCTTTGGAATAAACCATCCCCTGAAGTGCAGAATAGTCTAGATCTTGAAAACAAAAGTAAAACAAAAATATTTTGAGTCCTGAAACTCACTGAAGCTTTATTGTTCCATCAGCTCTTATATTTCAAAATATCCAGCGCTGTTTGCTCTCTCGGTTCATGGCCTCGGTTCAAGACGTTCAGATGTCGCCCATAGTTCTTATCTCTGCCCACTGACCAATCAGATTAGTGCAGCTCATCCCTATGCAGATTCTGTGCTTTGCCTGACCCGGAATTGAAAGCACGAGACCTCGTTAGCATACACCAACACTGAACTGCGTGAAGTGTGTTGTTATGTTTATGGAGTATTCAGTAGTTTTGTGAAGTGATGAGACATACACAGAACTTTTTGATGCACTTTGTACTTTATTTATGTCCCTTTCCATCACGGGTGAAACACAGAAAACTCAATTCTCAATTGAACAACTTCATGCAGTTCTATTTGACTTGCAATTGGCAGCCAAAAGGGTCGTGGCAAAAGTATGACTGTGGGGGGAACGAGGGTAAATATGAGGTGATTCAAAGACGTTTTTTACGATTAATATTGCATTTAGTTCCTAACTATGCAGCACTATTATAGAGGACTCAAATATTTATGAATATAAATGCTTTAAAAATGACATAATATGGCCCCATTAAGATAATAGCAAGGCTAATAATAGAATTCAGACATGTCCCATAATTTACTGTGGGTTTACAAAAAACAGCGGTGATGTGGAATATTGGAACTTTAGGAAGGTAACTTTAAGAAGGAAGTTTAATACTGCCTCATCCTCAAGAGTCTGTCTCTGTATGACAGGGAGACAGAGATTGAGAGTGTTAATGCTTAGCATCTTACAGATTTAGCTGTTTATGAGTTCTGTAAAAAGCTCCCCATTAGTGTAATATGCAGCCATCAGCCCACTCCAAATCTAATCCCCCCCCCCCCAACACACGCTATTATAGTCACATAGCTAACAGATACAGATAAACATCTCTGGGATGAAAAAAGCTGAAATAAACACATGAATATACCATTTGCTTCTACCATTTCGGTCATCTTTTGAGAACATTAATGTGTTGTCTGCCATGTGTTGCTTTGATTGTAGAATGGAAACAATGGAAAACCAGGAAAAACATAGTGTGCGCGGTCGATTTCAATGGGCTTGATGTAGTTAAATTGACCTTAGAAGCTCTGGTATCAATCGTGTTAAAAAGTCTGTACGATTAGCTTTTTCCTCGCCCTCTTTTATGCCCACTATCCTGATATTCTGCCTCCGAGAGCGCCCCTCCAGATAATTCATTTTAGCCTTAAGCTATCCATTTGCTACCTGTATGTAGATCAGCGCAGATGGTTTTCAGCGCAACGATACGGCACTTTTAGAATAAAAAAATTATTATATGTTCTTATAAAAAAAAAAAAAAATCAGTAACATTTATTATAGACAAGACTGTACTAAATTTTTTGTTACTAAGCTTAAACATTCTCAAGTGATGTGGTGTGGTGGAATCTCAGTGAGTGGATACCAGCAATGTTACTTTAACCAATTTCAAGCCAGAACTTCTTCTTTATGACTGCATATTCTATTTTGAGTACTAAAATTAAGCGCAAACATTCTGGAATGAATGCTGTTTCCCTAAATTATTAGCAAATATTTCTCATTTTAAGACAAATTCTATTGTTACAGTCTTGATTTATTTGCCCAGTTTTAAGAGCATTTGTGAGCATCAAGTTTAAATATTCCCGTTTTAATGAAGTTTAACTTTTAAAATAGCTTAAAAACACTTGTTTTGAGAGTTTTTCTTAAACTCTCGCAACAATTTAGGTCTTTTCAAATTTTTAGGTCTTTCCAGATGCAAAACACCTAAATGCCACGTCTGTCAAAAAAAACTTTGATCTCCACATCAACTATGAAAGATCGCACTATATCCTGAAAACCAAGTAGATTTCAGCTTCCCATCACATGGCAGCTGTGACAAAGGATTTTCAGGAACTACACATGTATACAATGTTGTGTTAAAAAAAACTAGATGTATTTGTATTTGGTCACTTACAATACACATTTTTTTTAATTAAATAAGTACTTGTAAAACTGCATCGTTCAGAAAATGAATGTTTTGAACTATGTTTACTATGAAATGTTTTGCATCCGATTACATACACAGTGTAATTTTGCAGAAACATAAATAAAGGAATATTTTCCTTCAACATATGGCCACCAATAAAGACTTTCCATTTTCCAGCTTAAAAACAGACTTGGGATCTCAAAAATGACATATGGTGTCTTCAAAACCATTCCAAAGGCTACAGGTATTTCCTCAGGATGTCTCTTCAAAACCTCATTGCGTAACGGGACAGGAAGGAAGACGCTTTGAGTGACGGACAAAGTGTCCCTCATCTTTCACGCCTAAAGCAGAACAATAACCTCTCCATCAAACACACAACAAATTCTGACAGAGTCCATCAGACTAATGATCCTAAAGTTAGCGTGTACTTGTGTTTGTGCAGGATTCTCCAAAATATACCATTACCATTGTTTAATTGGAACATGTGCCATATTTCCGCTAAATACTGATCCCTGCCATGTGTGTATTTCCCATTTGTCAATTTCTGCAAGGTTGAATCTAAATCACAGACCCACACTCTTGCTGTCAGGGGTCGAGGAGGGGTCCTGGCTTTGGTGGATCGAGGTTGACTGCCTCATCAATAATCCTGTATATAACAGAACATTGAGCAGATCTGATTCTGAAGATTTAATTCCTCAAAGCAATCCTAAATCCTTACAATTCCTAGAGCCATGAAAACAAAACTTCACAGAGATGGTTCATTGCAGGTATCACCATCTTTGAAATGGATCAGTAGGTGCTACCTAACAATGGGTCAATGTTTATTCCACTCAAATTGTGTAACATTAGCACTGGTACATTGTATATTTAATTTAATGTAAAATAATGCAAAGTAATTACACTGTATTACATCAACACCTTTGCAGTGTTTATTGTAATGACAGTGTTATAATACCACATGGGTAGTGTTTATTCAAACCACAGTGTTAACACCTGTGTAGTTAAAGCGGAATTTCATGGTGTTACATTAACACATGCACAGTGTTTATTCAACTGTGTTACTAGATACATAGTTACACAGTGTTACATTAACACCTATGCCGTGTTTATTGACAGAACAGTGTTCCATTAACACTGTCACAGTGTTTATACAACTCACAATGTGTTACACCAACACTGTCGCAGTGTTTTTATTATAGTTGCACATAGTTATATTAACACCTGTGGAATGTTTCATTGTTTCACCATGTTACATTAACAAGGGGGGAGGGTTTATTCAAAAAACACAGTGTTACATTAACACTGTCACAGTGTTTATACAACTCACAATGTGTTACACCAACACTGTCGCAGTGTTTTTACTATAAATGCACATAGTTATATAAACACCTGTGGAATGTTTCATTATTTCACCATATTACATTAACAAGCGGGGGGTGATTATTCAAATCACAGTGTTACATTAACACTGTCACAGTGTTTATACAACTCACAATGTGTTACACCAACACTGTCGCAGTGTTTTTACTATAAATGCACATAGTTATATTAACACCTGTGGAATGTTTCATTATTTCACCATATTACATTAACAAGCGGGGGGTGATTATTCAAATCACAGTGTTACACCAACACTGTCGCAGTGTTTTTACTATAAATGCACATAGTTATATGAACACCTGTGGAATGTTTAATTATTTAACCATGTTACATTAACAAGGGGGGAGTGATTTTTCAAATCACAGTGTTACATAAGCACTGGTGCAGTGTTTATCATAGTTACACAGTATTACAATAACACATATGCCATGTTTATTGAAAGCACAGTGTTCTATTAACACTATTACAGTGTTTATACAACTCACATTGTGTTACACCAACACTGTCGCAGTGTTTTTACTGTAAATGCACATAGTTATATTAACACCTGTGGAATTATTTCACCATGTTACATTAACAAGCGGGGAGTGATTATTCAAATCACAGTGTTACATAAGCACTGGCACAGTGTTCCATTTCAATAATTAATCATCATTACACAGTGTTACATTAACAATTTTTACGCGTCTTGATGATTCCCATGGGAATCGATGATTAAAATCGCCGATTCCCATCATAATTGACACAGTTCTGGGTTTTTAAAAGATCAAGTTTTTCTCAGGGACCTCTGACTGAAAAAACCCTTCTAAGAAGCTTATTGTAATTCAGCCTGACATAAGTATTAAATGTTTGTACTTGCTCAATTTCATCAGACGTTTTGAAAGCAAAGCCAGTGTTTATAGACATTTTAAACAGTGTAAAGGTCAATGCATGGAATGACTGCGTCTGTACATCGCTTTCACATGATGAGCATTAACTCTGCACTTTGAACACCTTGAAGTAAACACAAGTAGAACAATAATTCAGCATTCGCCTTTACTGTGATAAGAGACTAGTTTAAAATCACATTGAACTTCTATTAAAAAATTTATCCAATTCCAATGATAAATAAAGGTTGGTTTTGTGATATTTTTAACCGATTAATGTATTAAAATAAAGCTATGCCTTCTGTGTGACATTAAAGCCTAATATAGTGTATAAAAATTGGTTTCTTTTAAAACCTATTAATCACACTTACAGAGGCAATGAAAAAGTTGGTAAATATTTTTCTTGCAAAGAGAGTACAGTTTACAGATTTTTTTCAATGTAAATATTCTGTGTTTATTATAAAATTATAGGAACCCTCGAACATTTTCGAAGAATGTATTTAACTTAAACCTTTTTTTCGCAAATATCTATGTTTAATTCAAATTGCAAGATGCAAGATTTTTTTTTGCACAGTGGTACTGTGGTACTTACATGCTGAATTCAAGAGTAATATCTTTATTGTACATTGCATTTTCATATGTAATTTACAAATATTTGAACTACTTTAGTTAATTACTATTTCATGACATGGTAAACCGCTATATACCATTTTATTAAAAGTACATATAGTATGATGTACATAAAAACACTTATTTCACTCCTACTTTAAGTATGCTTACCTTTCAATTATATTTTCCACCCAAAAAAATATTGTTTTATTATTTTTTTCCAAATATCGGAAGGATCTGAACAGTTATGTAATAGAGAAATGAAGCAAATTAAAATGAACTGGAGCTAGATGTACAAGAAACCACAAAATGATCCACCAGCTCCGAGTTTGATTATATAACTGTCTGTGAATTTATTTTGTAATGTTTCGGAGAGTACCACAAAGACTATTTGCAATGAGTGTTACCAGAAAGCGAAATATTTCAAGCATCAAACCAAAGCTTTGGTTGTAAGCATTGAGCGTGCATTGGCAGAAGACATTAAGTAGATGAATGGACAGTCAACGCACTGTAGTCAGGCTTCAGGGAAAGAGTGTTTAGTTTGGTAGATTGATGGCTCAATAACCACGACACTCCAAGGCAACATTAGCCACAATTCTGCTTGTTACAGCATCCTCTCGGGTCATTCATTAAGAGAAACCAATCAGCTTTGAGCTCTGCGTGTGACTTTAATAATTACTCTCTCAAAACACAAGACAAAGCTAAAAATACAACAACGGGTTGTTTACTTTTTTGTATTTTGTTGGTAGTTCTGGTAAATAACCTACAGAGCATATTAGCAATTCAGACTTAGCCTAACAAACACAAAGTACAGCCACTAAAATCACCAAGCTTCTGTAGACAAACTAATCAAAAATTTCTCAGATATTCTATACTTTTTTATTTTAACAAATTATTGTATTTAGTGCTTGGATTAATTATACATGAATAAACTTTTCTCCCATTTTTTTAAAGGGATTAAAGCATTTTTTCTGTTCATGAACTAGGAACACTTTAAACTGTGCTCTGGTTTCCAATGACACTTATCAACGTAACACCGCACACATTTCCCATGTATCTGAATTATACCTAAGCTGAGATAGAGATAGCCCAAATTGGTTGCTATGGTAAACCGTCTGGTTGCTATGTAGCAATCATTGACATAATATAATGTTCCTAATGTCATTATGAATAAAAAAAAAACAACCCCATGTCTCTAATTTTCCTGAGCTAAGACAGAGATAGGCCAAATTGGTTGCTATGGTAAACAGTCTGGTTGCTATGGAGCACTCAGTGACGTAGTATAATGTTCCTTATGTCATTATGAGTAAAATAAAACAACTCCATGTCTGTAACTTTCTTGAGCTAAGACAGAAATAGGCCAAATTGGTTGCTATGGTAAACAGTCTGGTTGCTATGGAGCACTCAGTGACATAATATAATGTTCCTTATGTCATTATGAGTAAAATAAAACAACTCCATGTCTGTAACTTTCTTGAGCTAAGACAGAGATAGGCCAAATTGGTTGCTATGGTAAACAGTCTGGTTGCTATGGAGCACTCAGTGACATAATATAATGTTCCTTATGTCATTATGAGTAAAATAAAACAACCCCATGTCTCTAATTTTCCTGAGCTAAGACAGAGATAGGCCAAATTGGTTGCTATGGTAAACAGTCTGGTTGCTATGGAGCACTCAGTGACGTAGTATAATGTTCCTTATGTCATTATGAGTAAAATAAAACAACTCCATGTCTGTAACTTTCTTGAGCTAAGACAGAAATAGGCCAAATTGGTTGCTATGGTAAACAGTCTGGTTGCTATGGAGCACTCAGTGACATAATATTATGTTCCTTATGTCATTATGAGTAAAATAAAACAACTCCATGTCTGTAACTTTCTTGAGCTAAGACAGAGATAGGCCAAATTGGTTGCTATGGTAAACAGTCTGGTTGCTATGGAGCACTCAGTGACATAATATAATGTTCCTTATGTCATTATGAGTAAAATAAAACAACCCCATGTCTCTAATTTTCCTGAGCTAAGACAGAGATAGGCCAAATTGGTTGCTATGGTAAACAGTCTGGTTGCTATGGAGCACTCAGTGACATAGTATAATGTTCCTTATGTCATTATGAGTAAAATAAAACAACTCCATGTCTGTAACTTTCTTGAGCTAAGACAGAGATAGGCCAAATTGGTTGCTATGGTAAACAGTCTGGTTGCTATGGAGGTGTCAGTGCCATAATGTTTGTGTGCCCTTGTCTTTCCTTCAGTTATTTAGTGGAACCAGTCTGAAAATGCAAAGCAACTTGAGTTTGGTGGCTGTAGCTCAAACAGTCTAGGAGGAGATGGGTTAAGGATTTTTGTCAGAAGAAACAGAAAAAGAAGAAGAAGATTACATTTAATAACAATAACAATATGTTTGCTTCCCAGCGCTCACCAATTGGGCATCTGAATCTAGGCTGGTCTAAGAAGCAAAAACAGATTTTTAGAAACATGTGAAGTGTTTAGTTCCTAAATCATAAGATACCACCAAAATAAGCCTTGGATTTATATCATTTTGGAACAAAACTCTTCATGTACATCACTGTTAAAGTGGACTTTGTACAACAAGTGATTCTACACTGAAGGATCTGCGCAGCTAAAGGTGAACAGAAACAGTACGAGAACTAGAAGAACTATCCATATTAGTTGTTGCATGTAGTTTGTGGAACTCACTGTCAGGCCAATCATTGGTTATGATGGACCAATGTGAGATTCCGGTCCCTGGCTGGTCATACAGTGCAACTTTAACAGTGCAATATTTAAGAAAAAGCTAAGCAAGAACAGATTTTCTTCTGCCGTTAAATGATTGTGATTCATAAAAATATTGTCTTCAAGATCAACACCCTTCATAGGTGTTTATTTGTCGTTTAAAATAAATTGTCGTTTTGGGTACTTGTCGCAATGCTCGCCTGGTGCGGAGCTTTTGGAAAGCTCTGAAGGCACAAAGATGTGAAAGAGACTTGGTAAAAGCAGGTGGGCTGTGACCGATGACCCAACGGAAGACAAATGTTTTTAGCAGGAGGGCCGCTGACATTTATGTTTCATGTGGTAATGGACGATGACCCTCTGGGGTCAGGGGTTAACCGTGCTGGGAGTCATTCCAGCACAGTGGACAGGAGCTGGAACTTGAGCCAATCAAAACAGAAGCAGAGGGAAAACAAAACAGACAACACCACCATATTACACATCCCTTTTTTTAAAAATACAGCTTTCTGAAGTGTAACTGAAAGCATTTAGTCAGAACATCTATGGAACCATCACTTCTAAGCCACTTATCCATGTCACGTCAGGTAGGATAGTCTGCAAGGAACAGTATGTACAACAAGTTGTAAGAGTATGGTTGATTATAAGATGTACATACAATAAATCCATTGATTTCCATAATGAACAGTTCTTGGAGAACTTAGAGAACCAAACACTAATCTTCCGTGGATTCTCGCTTTCTCACACCCTTCTGTTTCTTCATGTAACCTCAGATTATGACGTGATCAGGGTAGCCTAATTGACAAGGTGACTCTCAATGTAAGCCTGTTTCTTTATGCTTCTTCAAAAGAACTCGAGAGACCTTGTTCACACAGTATATTAACTATGGTTGTTAGAGTTTTAAGCCTCCTATACAGGTGTTTCTGTTTCAGTTCATGACTGGAGTTCAACTCATTGATGATTATTAGCAGCTGTTAACCAAACACCTTACAATAATACTACAAAACCCACCACTTTCTGCAAGTGCACCTATAAACGTTTACACTGATTTGAAGGTAAAAGGTTTGCTGATAGAAATAAACAATCATTATTGACGTTTCTGAACGCTTTCTTTGTTTACAGCATTTCTTCACACCTGCATAAAACATTTGCGCAATGCTGTATATCTGCAGAAAGTCCTGGTTCTTTAGTTGGGATTCACCCTTTGCAAGAAAATGCCCAAGGTTTAGTCCTTCAAAGAAGGTGCCTGAGCCACCTCAGCTGGCTTTTCTTGAGGTGTGTAGGGGCAGCGCAGCCAGTGGCAGGATAAACTCTTTATCGGTGCTTGTTTCTTTGTTAGAAGTGTGCCAAACATGAAGCCAAACCACGTCGTTGTGCTGGCTGCAGAATGATTACCGCCCAATACAAGGCTACGGGCAAAAGTGGAACTTTAAAAATGAATTATGGTATTTAAACGCTTGGTTTTAACCATTTTCGAAAGTTATCTATACAGTGAACAACATTCAATAGTTTTTTTTTGGTTCAAGTTTATTTTCGTGGCTCAATTTTCCTCCTAAAAAAACTAGGCGGGACCATGTGATTGACAGCTATGATTGACAGCTGCACAGAGCAGAGCTATCTTACGCTGTTATCACGTCGTGAAATGGATTGTTTACGCTGCTAATGATTTATTATTACAAAATAAGTTATATATAAGAGACTCCATTGGAGAGGGGTGTGTGCGAGTCAGACTTGAGGCGGAGCTCTGAAACCACGACGGTTCCATCCTCATCAGGAATTTGCTGATCGCCAGCTCAGCGATCGCCTCTTATTAGCCCAATGGCAGTAGGTGGAGTCAATGCTTCATCACCACTAAAGCTGGTTACCCCTATATGCACCCAGTAGGGGTGTAACGGTTCACGGGGATGTATTGAACCGTTTCGGTGCGGCCTGTTCGGTTCGGTACACTTGCGTACCGTTTCGGTTTTTTTAAATTAAATTATATAAATTTATTATTTGCGCGATATTAAGCGCAGCGGAACAATGTTCCTAGGCGAGTTTCCGCACGGACGCTATTGAGTGACGGACAGTAGAGCTGCACGGGGGAGCTGTGAGAAATGGCAACAGCGAAAGAGAAGCCAGAGCTTGAAGATCCTCCCACCTCACTACAGTCTCCTGTTTGGGAACACTTTGGCTTCTCTGTTAAAATATATATTGTATTTATATTTTTATTTATTATTTTTATATATTTATAAATATATATATTTATACTGTACCTACCAACCACCACTGCAAGATCAGGAACAGTGTTGGGCAGAAACGCATTACTTAATTATTCGTTACTGTAATTAGATTACTTTTTTAGAAACGCAGTAATTAAACGCGTCATAGTTTACAAAATTTTAGATAGATTATAATTAGAGTCCAAGTAACTATGTGTTCCCGCCATGTTACAGAGTTGCTGAGAGAAAGCGCATATTTATAAGTCGATGTTTGGCTTTCAGTCACACACGGGGGAGGGGGAGAGCATGAAGTGGCGTCATTTAGAGACCTGGACACTAGAGATGCCACATAGACTGGCCACATTACACATTACTCAGTTTTATGTTATTTATACTCAGTCCTCGGTTCAAAATGTTCAATATGAAACGCTGTTTTTGAATGTGAATAATTCCTGTAAGTTTTATTATTTCAGCACGCATGGCAAACGCATTTATGGAGCAAATATCAAATCAATGAACTGCTATCCAATCAGTGAGCACTACAGTTAGAGGGGGGCGGGACTCATGTTTCGCTGTAACCGTGGCCAGAGAGGAGCTCCCTCACTCAGCTCAGTAGGGAGGTGTTTAAACCTGTGGTTAGAAGACATTTGCAGTCAAATAAGACGGGAGAAGAACAGTAAACGAGCACCGTTTTAGCACAGAAAAGTTACGCTAAATGAAACACATGAAACACAAGCGCCCATCTGTGCTGTCACCACCAATTTTGATGTTTGAATTTGCCAAAATATCAAATAATCTCAATAGAATTATCTCTTCATGAGATCTATACTAATGATGATTAAAAAAATACTAATTTGCTAAGCACTGGGCAAAAGCAAACAGATCACAAGGAGTTTAAGAATACAGAGCCAAAAACAAAGCAGTACTACCCACTGCACCACCGTGCTGCCCTCGTGACCTTTATCGTATAATAAAAACGGGATTTTTGACACTTGGAATTAAACACAAAAATCTTTTCTGATTTTGCTCCATGGAGTTCTTCACCAAAGCCAGTAAATCAAGATGTAAATTAATTAGTCTGAAAGAAGATTATATTGTTTTTAAAAGTTTACAAATGACTGTACAGCAGCAACATTCCAGGCTGATTGAGAGGAAAACGTAGTCATGAAGACAGCGGGATGGAAGGACAATGAAGGAGAGTGATGGGCAGCATAAAAGAGGGCTTGGCCACCGACATGGACAAAAGACTGAAGGAAGAAGACTTCCGCCATTAAAGAGAGGTGAGACCTGAAAAATTGCCAACATGCAGAGAGAGAGAGAGAGAGAGAGAGAGAGAGAGAGAGAGAGATGGTTATGTAACATGCAACATACTCTGCAGCCGTTTGATCAAAGGCATGTGGTGCAGGAAGATTTATGCCCGAAGCTCACTCACAATTACACAGAGACTCTTCCTAACAAAACATAAAAAATAAAGAGCTCTACCTCAACATCAAACCTCAACTGTGCTGCAGATTTTGATTCAATACCAAGGAAATAATAGATGCTTATTTGAAGACAATAAAGGACTCCTCTATTTTCTATACAATTTTTTCTTTCATGGTTGATGTCAAATATTATTAGAAGATGAATCGAGGAAGTGGCAAAATGTTCTTCTGAGAGTCACCTTGTCAATAGCAGACTCTAGTCTGTCAATCTTCATGTGAGATAATCCACATTTTCATTTACTAAGAGATTAATTGAGGAAGCAGCACGTCAAACTTCATGCTCAGTCTATTAAAAAACGTTGTTGTTTTTAAAAAAACATTTTAAAGCTTCTATTTCCATAGACTAGCATCTACGCATTAAACTGTACGTATTGATGTGTTTATCCTTGACAGATACCTTTACAGAAGTGTGCAATCAAAACTTGAGTTTAAGAAGAATCTCCATGAAACGCTTGCAGGAGGAACCACTGAGCAGGAAAAAAGGATGAACTGGAAAGCTGCAGGACAGAGCGATGGTTACACACAGGCTAATACTTTGATTTGTTTGGGAAACACTTGACTTTCACATCGTGGAACGAAGGGACTTTTATAAGTAGACAAGTTTTGGTTTCACACTTGCAGAGAAAACAAAAACTAGAGCTAAAAAAGGCGAAATTTAGAGCTTAAAAGTCAAATTTTTTAAATACAAAAGTGCAAATTTTGAGACACAAAATCCAACTTTTGAGATAAAGAAATCCAAAATTTGAGACATAAAAATCCAAATTTTGAAATACCAAAGGTCAAATTTTGAGATACAACAATCCAACTTTTGAGATAAAAAAAAGTCAACATTTAGAGATACAAAATTAGAAATTATGAGATAAAAAGTGAAAATGTTTTTGGCTATCTCGAGATTGAGTTATTGTATTTTTGCCGTATAAGACACAACGGCATATAAGACGCACCCAATTTTAAAGATTCTGAACCAAATACTGTAGTAAAATA
This sequence comes from Danionella cerebrum, assembly GCA_007224835.1. Taxonomy (NCBI): domain Eukaryota; kingdom Metazoa; phylum Chordata; class Actinopteri; order Cypriniformes; family Danionidae; genus Danionella; species Danionella cerebrum. Next base: position 71,098 of record SRMA01027158.1, on the reverse strand, counting down.
TTTTATATCAACTGTGTAAAAGTTAACAGCATTTTAAGAACAGTTATATGCCAAACATGTAACATGAACAGTCAGTAAACAGTAAAAGTAACAAAAAAAGGCTGTAATGTTTTTATTCGAACACCAATAATTCCTCTTCGTCACTGCTATCAGAAATGAGGAAGGACAGATCCACGCAGTCATTGTCATCACTTTCTTCCTCACTGGTGTCAAATAAGATGTTGTCTTCTGTTCCATTCAAGGCATTACTAATGCCACACTTCTTAAATGATTTTATAACAATGTCCTCCTTCACAAAGTCCTACGCGCTCTGATAGGATCGACTAGCAGAGATGGGCGATGACGGCAGCGCGCACCGCCGGGTGTACAAATATGGACGACGGCTCCAGAGCTAGGCCGTAGCCCGGCCTCTCCTACGGCCATGACCGCCCTCCGCGCCACTCTGCATTCACCGTAAAAGACGCACCAGCTTTTCCCCCTCAGTTTTGGGGAACAAAAAGTGCGTCTTATACAGTGAAAAATACGGTAATCATCAACCTCCATGATAAAAAGCTGAAATCCAGAGATAAAGTCAGAGAGCCATGTCAGAATTTATAGATGCAAAATTCTAAATTTAGAGACACAAAAGTTTAAATTTAGAGATAAATTTACAAGTCAAAATGTAGAGATAAAAAGTCAAGATTTTAAGAGATTAAGAGATAATCAATGAACAATATTTCATACAGTGTTTTACTAATGATTCAATTTCAACTTTTAAAAAAAAATGATTTTTTTATCATGCATTACAATCTTGCAGAAATAAAAAGACGGTGGTAAAAAAAGCAGAACATATTTTACTGTGATTTTTACATAAGACTGTTAACCCTTAGTAGCCTCTGCATGCACCTGTATGTGAGCCAAACACACCGGCTGTTTTCAATTACAATGGAATGAAGCAGACCCAATATTAGTATAATTTTGATTTAAACAAATAATGTAACGTTTTTTTTTTTTAAGAGTTGGAATGTTTGGTTTTAAACAAACATAACAAGAGTTACGACATAATTTACAACGTACTTTAAATCAAACTGTGTGACTGTTGTCCATGCTGATGTAGTTGATAGTGAGCCAATAGGATCTAAGGATTTCAAATATAGAAAGGCCTGTGAGTTGGCATTGTTTGTGTCGTTGCTAGAAACTGCTTTGAACAGTGGAACAAATAAATATTTAAAACATTGTGTGTAGTTTAGGGGAGGGTCACCTGTTTTTTTTTTATACGTTTACATTGTTTTTACTTGTCTTTGCTTTATGTTTGGATCTATACATTTTTAATGATCTTTGTTATAAAACTGTTTGTTCTTATTTTTGGGATTTTTGCTACCCTAATTTAATGATGATGATGATGATGATGATGATGATGATAGCCTTTATTTGTCACATACACTGTTACATGTAGCGAAATTGGACCCCTCTGGCCACAGACATAGACAGGGTGGGAACAGGCCAGTGTTGAGAGGTAGCATATTTAGAGAAATGGATATACATTAGGTAAATTAGCTTAAAAAAAGAGCCTTTCCGCATTGTCCTTCAAAGAAAAGAGCACTGTGGAGCAGGTTAAAAAAAAAACAAAAAAAAAAAACTACCCAGTATTGTATTTTTTGTACAGTTTCAGCTCCAGAATACTGCGGGTTAGATAGTTCTGTAACTTAGTTATACTTATGACAAAATAAGAAAAATACAATGTCCACGGTGTCCACCTTTTGCTCATTGTGGGCTGAAGATCCTGATATGAGCAGGTAAAGATAACGAATGTAAGGAAAATAATAATTCTGTGTCTCATTTCTGAAATTTCAGAGAAATAAAGCTAGAATTGAATTCTAAACAGAACTAAAGTTGTGCGTTAGCGTTATGAACTAATATCATTCATTTCTGGCAAATAAAGCAGTTCCTCAAAAAAAAGTCCTTTCTTGATAAATCTAAATAGTGAGAACAGGGAATTCTTGTTTGTGAATTTGGTGGTGGATATCAAGCTCCCATGGAGGTTTGGGATCTTTGGCTCTTTCTTCAGAAGATGGTATTTTGAACAAAAGAATAACTTTTGAGTCAGCTTTCTCTTTAAAGACAAAAGCAAGCGGAGCAGCTCCCATGTGATGAGACAGCAGGAAAAATGAAGCTTGCGCCGTGTGTCCCTCTGCGTGCCCCGTCTCAGGCACATGTGTTTTTATTTATTGACGATCTTCAGACAGACCTCGGGGTCTCGGGGTCATCAATCAAGTGTCTTTCAATCCAAACAGAAAAGCAGATGAGAGACAAAGAGAGGAGACAGAGGGGGGTGGTGGAAGGAGGGATTGAGAGTTGACCTGGGTCCAAAACCCTCGATAAATCAGGGCCAAACAATAACAAGCGTAGCGTAATGTAGCCAGGATAATTCATCAACTCAGCACGAGCTCAAGCCACTGTGGGAAGATGGGATGCTGCTTATCTAAGAGATCAACTGGGTCCAGTCTCTGCGCATCTGGGTGGGTGAGTGTGCGCCAAAATGTTCGAAAACCACAATTTAGGAACCAAGAAATAAACTTATATTACATTTTTCACTACTCAGAGTATGTTTCTGTAGAAGAACGCTGGACATCTGTTAACGTACACTACCTGGCCACATTATTAGGTACATTTTGCTAATACTGGCTTGGGCTCCTTTTTGTCGTCAGAACTGCCTTAATCTTTCGTGGCATAGATTCAACAAGGAACATTCCTCAGAAAGTTTGCTCCATATTGACATGCTTTTCTGCATACCTCGACTGAAACAGTTACACTATGGTATTCTTTCATCAAATACAAAGAAACAGAATCTAGCAAATAGAAGTGAGTGGAAAAAAAGTTACCTCAATTTTATTGAGTAAATTCTATAGGTTGTTTTCAACTCAATACTATGGAAGCTCATCTATTCCAGATAAAAAAATTGTAACAGCTTAAAAAGGCAAACTCTTTAGGTAAGTTGTCAAAATGTAGAGATGCAGAGATGAAGTTTAGAGGATACAAAGTTGAAATTTAGAGATACAAAGTTGAAATTTGGAGATACACTGTTGAAATTTTGAGATTAAAAAGTTTAATATTAGAGATACAAAGTTAAAAATTTTTATAAAAAGTTGAAAATTTAGAGGATACAAAAGTTGAAATTTAAAGATACAAAGATGAAATTTAGAGATATAAAGTTGAAATTTAAAGATACAATGTTGAAATTTAGAGATACAAAGTTGAAATTTAGAGATATAAAGTTGAAATTTTTTATAAAAAGTTGAAAATGTAGAGGACACAAAAGTTTAAATTTACAGATACAAAGTTGAAATTTAGAGATACAAAGTTGAAATTTAGAGATACAAAGTTGAAATTTAGAGATATAAAGTTGAAATTTTTTATAAAAAGTTGAAAATGTAGAGGACACAAAAGTTTAAATTTACAGATACAAAGTTGAAATTTAGAGATACAAAGTTGAAATTTAGAGATATAAAGTTGAAATTTTTTATAAAAAGTTGAAAATGTAGAGGACACAAAAGTTTAAATTTACAGATACAAAGTTGAAATTTAGAGATACAAAGTTGAAATTTAGAGATATAAAGTTGAAATTTTTTATAAAAAGTTGAAAATGTAGAGGACACAAAAGTTTAAATTTACAGATACAAAGTTGAAATTTAGAGATACAAAGTTGAAATTTAGAGATATAAAGTTGAAATTTTTTATAAAAAGTTGAAAATGTAGAGGACACAAAAGTTTAAATTTACAGATACAAAGTTGAAATTTAGAGATACAAAGTTGAAATTTAGAGATATAAAGTTGAAATTTTTTATAAAAAGTTGAAAATGTAGAGGACACAAAAGTTTAAATTTACAGATACAAAGTTGAAATTTAGAGATACAAAGTTGAAATTTAGAGAAATAAAGTTGAAATTTTTTATAAAAAGTTGAAAATGTAGAGGATACAAAAGTTAAAATTTACAGATACAAAGTTGAAATTTAGAGATACAAAAGTTTACATTTAGAGATACAAAGTTGAAATTTTTTTATAAAAAGTTGAAAATTTAGAGGATACAAAAGTTGAAATTTAGAGATACAAAGTTGAAATTTAGAGATTTAGAAACTCAGTGAGGGATTTCTGCTACAACTGCCAGAAAAATCGTAAGGGATGCAAAGAAAAACCAACAAACTTCAGCTGAAATAAAGGTTTCTGTTTGTGGCTGTTTCAAGGAGTACAATAAGGAGACACCTGAAAAAAGGCATCCATCTAGATGCCAGAAGAAACCCATTATTACACAAATGTCGCAACTTAGGTGCTTACAATACGCCAAACATCTCAGAGACGTCTGGAACAAAGTTCTTAGGAAAGATGAGAACAAAATGTACATTTTGGGCCACAACCATAAATGTTACAGTCAAGATGAACAGAACACCATGCCCACGGTTAATCTGTGAGGTGGGTCACTGATGTTTTGGGGATATGTGAGCTCCAAAGGCACAGGAAACTTGGTCAATATTGTTGGGAAGATGCATGTAGCATTGCCATGATGGCAACGAGGACTCAAGGAGAGCGGAAGGATGTAAAAACGACAAAAAAGGTTTATAAAAAGAAAAAAAAAGCATTTACAAAAGTACCCATGGCGCTATCCTTGTCTGGTCACAACAGAATTTTAGTTTTTGGGGGGATCATGATGGCAGCATCAACAAAAGGGCTTTGTGGTGGGAAACGAGGAAATGATATCTGCTGCTGATAACTGTTGTAATAACACACATGCAACTAAAAGACCATAGACTGCAGCAGAGGTTTGCTAATAAAGTTCGATTCCATTGTATTAACACTTTATTTCGCATCATCCTTAAATAGATCATATATATGCATCTCTGTATTTTTTGATGCGAAATGGAGCAATAATTCCTGCGATGAACTGGCGACCTATCCATGGTGTACCCCCACACAGGGTGACCAATGTGTGCTGGAGATAGGCACCGGCAGATGTCCGCGACCCCCGAAATGGAAAAAAGCGGGTTGGAAAATGAATGAATGAATAAATGAATGAATGGAGCATTAATTCATGTTTAAATACACATTTTTAAATATTTAAATTACCTTATTAAAAGACAATTTTAATCAACTAAAAATCAATCAACATTGACTAAAACTAGACTAAAACCTTTTATTTTTGGTGACCAAAACTAGACTAAAACACTTTTGATTTTGGTCTAAACTAAAATTAAAATCATTTTCGCATATGCCCCCGGCCTGAATACTGAGGATCCTGGGCACAGGCCTTGAGGTAACTTGAGGTAAGCACAGCATGCAATAATTAATAAGAATAAATAATTCACAATAGGGAAATATCAACATACATACATATGAGAGCTTCCACATCATTAAAAAACATAATAATGGCATTCTTTACATTCCTCTCTTGCAGAGATCCTTACATGCCCCATCCAACACTTAAGCCTCAGTGTCTTCCTTAATGGGTTAATTGGTGACAGGCATAAGCTGCTCTGTCACAAGCTTGTTCTCAGCGGATACTGGAGGAAGATTTGCACTTATCTGCCCGGAAACTGGACATGGGATGTTACTGGACATTCCAACATGACAACGATCCAAAACACAAGGCCACGCCCACTTGTCATTGGTTCCACCAGAACAAGGAGTGACCATCTCACTCTTCTGACCTCAATATCACTGAACCACTCTGGGGAGAACTCAAATGTGTCATTCATGCAAGAAGCTGGAGGCTTTTTTTTCAAGAACAGTGTGCTGCTTTACCAACAGAGAAGATAAAGAACCTCATCGACAACTACCTCAAGAGACTTCAGGTTGTCGTTGATGTTAAATGAGGGAATATAAAATACTAGTAAACTTTTGATCAGGGTCATTTCTGTAGCCATTATGATTTAAAAAGAGTAGACAGAGTTGGTTAACAAAAATGAGTTAAATTAATAAACTTATGAGCACAGTGTAGGTCGTATTAAACTATAGATGTTGAATCACAGATTTGACCACTCCTTATTTCGAAAAAGTTATTATAACGCTTAAATTTGATCATTTCCTTCTAAGCAGAAGGTAATTTACAGAGAGTGGAATGGACAGAATTAACTATGCACAATTCAAAGGGTCGTAAACCAAGGGCCTGAACTTGTGGAACATATTGTACATATTGTACTTCCAATACAATTTGACCAATGTGAACAAAATATTATGGTCCTCAAATCTCTTCATTTTCTAGCCCAGGCTTATTTCGGAAATGTGCTGAGATTTTCATTTGGAAAACTTCGTAACTACTCACCTATTGGTTACTGATTCGCATATTCATGACTTGTATGCAAAGTTACTGTCTGACAGTTAACGTATACATGAGTGTCGTATTAGCGGGTTTAACAAATCTATGTATTGCACAGGATGTGCGACTAGATAATAAAGAGGCTAAGTGAGTTCCAGAGCAAACCTTTCTTTATTGAACCTTGTGCTCTTCCTATACCCTTTTCTTGTTAACCTGCAGCGACGTACATGTCGCAACAAGTGTCGCAAATATTCAACATGTAAGTGTGAATATTACCGATTCAACATCATTGATAGACGCTGTAAAGGCATTATATTTCAGAAACAACTGCCTGGATTGAGTCAGGTTTGAGAGAGAAAGGATATTCGATAGTTTATCAGCTAAATAAAGCCTTGACACAGGCTCACGTTTCAAGGAGGTGCTGGGAGAAACAAGTAAACGAGTTGTGACCGTGTTCAGTGGTGACCGAGTTTGGTTGATTCCTCCATATAACGCATTTTAACATAACAAGTTTAATAAATAATTAAATAAACAATTAAATAAGGTCTTGTACATTTGTCGTACACTCTCGTACATTTGTTTCCAGAAATCACGAGAGAAAGCCTTGCTTTGTGGATGGTGCATCACTTTCAGGGTAGGGAAATGGGGCCTTTCATGTCCAGCTGTGATGAAACAATTTAACTCGTGTGACTTTATCAATGGCGTTAATAATAACAGTTTTGAAAAGAAACAAACTCGCTTTTTTGTTCTGTAACATCCATGTTTCAATATTTGATTTAATCTACTTTTACAATCACCATAAAAGCCACTAAAAGGCTCAACGTGTCATGACCCCTTTAATGCAGCCATGCATAATGTGATTTTTACACTGGCAGATAATATGGCTGCAGCAATTCACCAGTTTTGAAAGTTTTGATAAACATTGCAATTGGGTCGGTAGAACTCTGGAAAGATCAACAGCTTTTACATTCTAAATCTATGAACTCTGCATGTAAAAAGATGACGGTCTGCTAGCTTCTAGTGCTGACTCCAATTACTTTACAAGCTTTTGGCTACATTTTAACAAGCTCACTCTGGGTACGACATTTAAGTCTCTGGTTAAGGCTAATTCTTCATCCATTTTATTGTCCACCAGGCGAAAATCCTAAGTCAAGTCTCTTAAAAAGTAGCAGGTAATCCTCTATAAGTCATCAGCACAGTGGGAGACAAGAAACTGAGACAAGACGGCAGCCAGCAAGAGGAGGCCTCAACGGATATTTCTGTGAGGGATGTGTATTACGCTCGGGCTGACATTTCCAGCACAATGTTAGATTGTACAGGGTCCTTGGAAGCCGTGCTCGAGAAATTCACCAAAACTGCCACTTACAAAACGCCCTTGGAAACTTCTTCGATTTTTATCCAACTCTACAATATGGGAACAAATGGTCTCAGTTCTGCTATATACATGTAAAACTAGGGCAACGAACAGGGAGCAGAAATAGACATTTTTTCCAGTAAAAGAAAAGCTGTTTTATATGCTTTATACACAGTTGCTTGCTTTAGGTTTGGAGTCCAAACCAGCATTTAAAGGTTTTGACAAAAAAGGTGCCTAAAATATGGCAACTAGCATTTTTTTTTTTCAGTTAGGTTTGAATGATTTTAAGTTATGTTTTTTGGCCTGTGGCACCCCCATGATTGATTTGGGTCCACTAGCCACACATGAAAAGCAGACTGTGTTATTGAAAATATTAATCATAACCCATTACAGAAGACTCTGGAGGAAAGAGAAAAAGTTAGGGGGAAGGGAATGAGCTAGTGGCTCTATGAAAGTTCAAAGCAGAAAGTCTTGCAGTGGCTTTCTTGTGGTGGCAGTCATGGCCTAGTGGAGCAGGAGATTGGCTGGAGCTCCACTAGGAGTCGAAGGTGGTATGAGTGTTGAAACTCTCTCACCTGTGACAACCATTACTGTGGTGGCTTTGAGCAAGTCCCCGGGTGACGCAGCTATGGCTGACCCATGCTCCCGGTGTGTGTTCATGGTGTGCACTTGGATGGGTTAAATGCAGAGCACAAATTTCTCGTATAGATCACTCCATACTTGGTCCTAATACCACTTTACTTCAGGAAAGAGTTTCTCAGAGGCCTATAAACTCTAGCACATCCCTAGATGTTGTCGTTGTATCCCAGAACGACAACACTTGTTTTATTACTACAATTGTCTTAAACCTGGGTTTTAAGATAGACCAGACTAGGAAATTAAACTCCAGGATGATGATTAGCCATTGGGTGGGCATCGGTGAGGCGGTTCGGTTTGGTGTGTTCCACAGGTCAGCTCTCGGTGGCTTCACGTCAGTAGTAGTTTCACTGATTAAACATGTTGAATCTGTTTTTTTACCACAAATTCAGGTCGCACATTACTGTTCTTACGCTTATTTTACTAAAAACTAATATTGGGGAAATATTGAGCATTGGGTTTTTAAAGTAAAAGTTATTACCATTGAATTTGGGGTTCATGACTTTGCAGACAGTCCCTAAGAGATCGTGTCTTATTTGGCTGCACTTGAACGACAATGTATTTCGGTGACCGGGGAAAGAGACATGTTTTGATAAAAATTGTTTTGTGATATGTATGCTACGTAACACAGATTAAATTATGAGCTATATTAACAGTCCATGTTACACACATATACAACATACACTCTCTGTTACAGCGCCATCAGGCGGCCACAGACAATACAACATTTGACGTCGATAAAGTACTTTGTTTTACCATTTTTAACAAAAATGGTTTTCATTCATTAAATTGCCTGTATTGTTCCGACCTAGAGGCGATGGTGCAGGAGGTGCTCGTGCCCTTTGATTGCTGCTCGCAGCTTTAGTTTAATTTATTTTTTTATTTCCCTAATGCCTGCATTAACTGATCGTACGTCTCTGATTTCACTCGCTCCAAAACCCATCCAAGTTCAAGGTGAATCTGCTTAACTCCGCCTACCCCTGTGCTAGCACACCTCGTGTTAATTGCTCTTCTTAGGTCATTTTTTATTTCTTTTATTCATTGTAGTGTTTTCAGTTGGTCACCTGATTTGTGCATTTTATTCAAGACTGGCAGCGGTTTATTTGTCATCATTATTTTTCTGGGTCCCTTGAAAAATGTCCCTTTTTTATTTGTTTTATTTATTGAAGTGTTTTATTCATTTTATTTATTGAAGTTGTTATTTGTCTGATGTATCCACACAGCCTACAGTATTTTTTTTAGTAAGATAAGCATCAGGGGTGACAATAATAAGACTTTTTTCTTAATTTTTCCACTGAATAAGTGCATTTGAATTAAAGGTCGCAATTTCCTTTCTTTTTCATTGTGGTCCGATGTTATTTAGAACAAAACTGATTTTTTTAGAAGCAAAAAACACCATTTTAATCAAGGGTGCCAAAAATGAAGGAGGGCCATGCAGAAGACACTGATTGTAGTCAGATGTTCTGTGTTTGAGCTTAGTTTTTTCCCCGGAACGCAGCTTGATGACAGGCAACAACACAATCTCCTTTCTTCAGTTGTTTTAGTGTCAAACAAATAAATCAATCAAACACAGAAATGATCAATTAATGTTTGTGAAACAAGAAGATCTTTCCCCCTTTTTAGAGAGGGGAACAAAAACTGCTAGGGTGTGTGGGAAATGCGTTTTGCTGTTATTACGAAACAGCTTGAAGGTGCCAAAAAGTGTTCTTTACCATCATGTAAAATAAAAATCAAATCTGGAAGAAGCACAGCAAGCCCAAAGCCAATTCTGACCAATCAAGCAAGGTTTTGTGGCACAGGCTCCACGGCGTTCGGATAATCACTGAACCGCCTCCCTTACCCAGAGTCCTTTAGCAGTGTGCTCTCTGCTAGAGTGATTATGTTTCTGTGGGCTTGGCACAATATCAGGGGAATATTCACAATAAGAGCAGTGTGCTACAGACACTGAGTTCTTCCCAGTGTTCTAAGCTTACAGAGAGACCGAGGGACAACACAAAGAGGGAAAGGATGAGCGAAAGAGGGCGAAGAATTAGAGAAGGACAAAGAGACATTGAGGCCAGATAACAGAGATACAAACCCAGAGGACAGGCAGAGGAGGGCTCTCACACACAGCAAAACAGTCTGAAACATCCCATTTGAAAAAAAGACAGCAGGTCATTCAAAACGTTTATGAATTCCTTTCTGAGAAGAGCATCAAAGGACGGATCGCAATGAATGGGCTCTAAAGATTTATAGGATTAAAAAGTGTATAGTGTATCAAATATTCTATACAATACCTCAAGGCCTCAGAAGACGAAGAAGCTTTATGCAACAAGACATTCTCCCTTCAGTATTCACCTTTAGTTCGGGTTTAGCTGGGTTCATTAGAGATCAGACCAGGTCGTGAAGTTTACACAGAGAGATGTTTAAAACTTGTGAATATAACAAAAAAAAAAGAGTGCAGTGTCCTCCATGTTCAGTGTCAGCAGAGTATGGGATTCATTTGACAAAAAAATTCAGCTAAAACAAAAAATTACCTGAAAACAAAAATAATCAATAAATTATTATGTAATTATTATGTAAAAGCCCTCTATGATAGCAATATTAATTATAATCGTTTACCCCCATTCCTACCACAGTCATGCCCCTTTTGCGACTTTGGGAATTATGGGAAATGTAGTGCGCAATGGCCAAGAGTCACAAGTTAAATCAGGGGTGTCAAACAAAAGTGAGTGAGAGAGAGAGAGGGGTGAGGGAGATGTAAACAGCATAATAATCAAGTGCTAATAAATAGTTTTTAAACAAGTATTTAGCCGCAGTGTGTTAATACAGTGGTACCCCGAGATAATGGCAGCAAACGGCAGTGACCTTGGTGGGTTTTCTTCACCCCTTCTCACCAGAATATTTCTTCTAAGACTAGAATTGGGGTGAACTCATTTTTGCAACATGGGCTTGAATTAATTTTTTTGGTAAAATCAAGTTTTTGTTTGTGTACAATAAAAAAATCTGGTTTGCAATCAATGGCCCACGAGGGTGAGAGTATTTCGTCGTATTGGATCTCATCGAAAATGTTGATTCTAAGAGGAAACTAAAGGTTTCTGACTGAACCACTGTTTCTGAAGGTTTCTGAAGTCTCTCTCTCTCTCTCTCTCTCTCTCTCTCTCTCTCTCTCCTCTGTCTGTTAGAGATCCTGGTGATACAGTAGGACAAGAAACTCTGTTGGCTTCAGTATCAAGCCTCTTCTACAGATATTTCTGTTTCAGTTCATGACTGGGTTTCAACCTACAGGTAATATTGATAATCTGCTAGTTGATCATACATCAAGGACTTGAATCCTTCAAAATCGCTAAGTTTGTGCAAGCGTAGTTATTAAAAATTGAGGTCGGTTTTAAGGCAAACTGAAGAAACACCAAATTTTCTTTTGTTCTATTACTTTGAGTTTTGTAAATTCACACGAACAAAACAATCATTATTTATCTTTTTTAGCTTTTGTTCACACCATCTGCCTTTTGCACAGTATTGTACATGTGTCCAGAGATGGCGGCACTGTGAATAAATTGCATTTGGGCTGAACTATAAGCTCGTTTATTCACATTTCATATCAAGTAAGATCTCAATACACTTGATTTCAAGGGCTCAGGAAAGCGTGTAAGTGAAGTGGGAAGTTTGCTGCTCTGTTACAGATAGAAACAGACTAGTGGTTCCTCGAAAAACAGCATCCGCATTTAGCCGAGGTTTACAAGTTCTACAAACACACGTCTGTGTACATCCACGCGACACTGTTGCGCTTCATCTCCTGCTTATTCAGAACGCATAAATCCACCAGGCGACACAATTCCTTTAAAATGAAATTAAGTGGACGTCTCGGAGAGTTAGTTAGAACTAACGGCTTTCAATAATGTATGGAACCATTTAAACGACACAGTGGCCGGTTGGGACATGAACGCTGGATGCCAGGATATTATATGCACTTAATTATAGACTGGCAGAGTGAGGAACTTCAAGAGTGATAAAAGAGGTTTCTATAAGAGAATAAAGCAAAGCTGTGCAGCACAGAACACGTGTGTTACAACAGGGAGAGTTTGGCTGCTCTGTTTACATTTCCTGCTGCCAAGATCCTGTCAGGAGCCGATCCAGAACTCTAGAGTATAGCAGCAAGATATAGTGAAGCGTGCAAACTATACCACTGTACTGGACATAACGAACACAAGTCACTGCTCTAAACACATTCTTTTACTGAAACGTCTTCCAGGACCTTTTCTAAAACCAAATGTGTGCAGCAGCCATGCATTACATATGTCTCGTCTTTCCAACTGCACAGCGGACTGAATAAACATGACGTGCGTCTTGTAATATGAAACAAATTGTAGACAAGAAATTGGATGAAATGCAAATGTTCGGTAAAAATAAAAACTGAAGATAAAATTGACCTGTCATTTTTCTCTACATCTCTTACACAATGGTTTCTCTTCAACAGCTAACCTTTCAGCCACACCAGAACAAGTCCATGGTAAGTATAGGTTTTAATTTAAAAGTTAAGAAGTATGGGATACTAGCACAGTTGAGGGAGAGAGAGAGAGAGAGAAAAAGAGAAAGTAACGCTGTGGATCAGAGGCGTTCCCAGGTCAGCCGGGAGACATAGGGCCTGTCCCAAATGGAACATTACACACTTGTGAACTTCATTGCAGTCCATACTTTGATGACATCACGTAGGGGTTACCTTAGGGCCCCCTGGCTCAAGTCTGCAAGGGTGCACTGCAGTGGTTTACTGGAATAGACTTTAGTCACGGCGTGGTGTCGCCTATGATTCAGTTCACAACAAGCGCGGTGAGAAGAAATGATGTTCTCGGTAGATTTTTTAGGAAGGAAGGAAGGAGGGAGGAAGGGAAGAAAGGATGGAGGCAGGGAAGGAGGGTAGGAAGGAAGGAAGAAAGGAAGGAAGGGAGGGAGGAAGGGGAGAAAGGAAGGAGGGAGGAAAGGGAGGAAGGAAGGAGGGAGGGAGGGAAGGAGGGTGGAAAGAAAGGAAGAAAGAAAATAAAGAAAGAAAGAAAGAAAGAAAGAAAGGAAGGAGGGAGGGAAGGAAGATCAGAGACCAAATAAACATTTTGAGACATTCAGCTCCATTCTAAATAATAAAGGAGGAGGGGGGAAAGAAAAAGAGGAAACAGAAGAAGCGTGAGGTGAAGAAGAAAGAGAAGGAAACGGAGGAGAAGGAGTAGCAAAAGGAGAAGAAAAAGAAGAAGAACCCACACCCTATAAATGGTTAAAATGAGCTTTATTGAAACGGATCTAAAACGTTCTCCCACAAATAACTTCACAACTCGTTGACTTGTCACTTTGATTCAATTAGACAGTAAACATACACTATGTCCACATCTGATCTGAGGACAGCAGAGAGCTCATCTGACGGCTCCTACATATAGATTGTTCTGAGGGATGTCAATTTAATTTTGAATTAGAGAATTTCGAATTTTAAATTAGAGTAAAAGATGTAGATCGTATTTCACTCACACCAGAAACCACAATCTTCACTTGATGTAAGATGTCTGTCATAAAGCACGTTTGAAATGATTTTTCTCTACTTATAAAGAAAAAGAGATTTGTTATTAGAAACTGCAACTCTACACTTTTTCCCTCCATTTTCAGAGAAAAAAAGAAGGGTCCTGTCATTTTGGAATCGATTGAGCCAGTTTCCAGGTCTGGTGATAGTGTTTTTAGCATTAGCTTAGCATAATTTACTGAATTCGAGTAGACCAGTTGCATTTCAGACGGGTAAAAGACAAGGTTTCACAAGGTTGCTGTCACAATCAAAAATAAGTCAAGAAAAACAGAAATCCATAAGAAACAAAATCATAAAGCACAGCAGCTGTGTTGCATGCCGACCGCACTTTAAAAATGCTAATTTTCCCTCCTTATATGGAAAAAGAGATTTGATTTTAGGAACATCTTGTGTTTTTAAGGAACTTTTCACTTTATTCTCCATTTTCAGGAAAAAAAATTGTGTTTTGCCATTTTGGAGTCGATTGAACCATTTTCCAGGTCTGGTTATAACACTTTTAGCATTAGCTTAGCATAGTTCACTGAATTCAATTAGACCGGTAGCAATTTGGTTGACTCTTTTGAGTTCTACTGTGCTGTAAAACTAGAATAAAACAGTTATATTTCGTAGATTAAAACTACAGGACATAACTCTAAAAGGTTTAAATATGGAAAATGTGCTAATAATATGTAAAAGAAATGCTATTTTGGCTCTGCAAGAGTTAAGTATCCTAATCACTCGCATGGGATGAGGAATTTCTAGGGAGTTTCCAGTCAGCCGCATTGTTCCTGACGATCAAACAGACAAGGAACTTGTTTACAACTCTAAAGGCTCCTCTTGTACTTGCAGTCAGATGTGGGCGTGTCTGGCGTACTCTTTAAAAGAAGAAGAGTGGAAAATTATGACACAGATTTCAAATTTATGACATACGACTATTTGCTGTTTCCTTTCAATAATGCATCAATCTTTTCACTTTTGTTCCTTCTTCCATCATCAGTGGCAGGGTCACTCAGAGCATTTGAGGAGCCGTGTGACCTTTGACCTCACTTCCCTATGCACAGCTATTTTGTTTCCTGTTTATCCAGCTAGACTCAGTGCAGGTTAATACCATTCCTCTTTCCCCGCACTTTCGAGGCTTTTAAAAGGGCCTCCATCGAGACGAAATGGATTAGTGAAGTAGACGAATTGTGCGAAACAGCTCCAGCTTTGGGTCTTAAGCGTTACTTATTAAAAGCTCCGCTTCTTCCAGATGCTCTCACCAAAAGCATACTGCATCTTTGATCACAGCCTCGCTTTACCTTAAAATGAACCCTTGTTGTTTGAAAGCAGCCAAATCCCTTTCTTGTTCTCCAAAGGACGGTGGGAAATGCACAAATCCTATTTCTCTGGACACTCCTGTATTGGGAGAAAAACTTTATTGTTTGGTTGTTAAAGAAGTCTGATGTTACAGAGTTGGAAGATGAAGGATTCAAATAACTAGATGTAACAACTAATTAAAGCATATTTAACAGATAAACTGCTCGTGAAAGAATGCACCTAATCCTTAGTAAACTAATAATCTCACCGTTTCAAAAAAATTGTAAAATATAATTAGGAAAATGTTTAACCGCACATAACAAATATTAATAGATAAGGAAATCAATTGTAGTTTGTAGATCAGAGCCTCTAGCTTCTATAGATTCAGTCTTAGAACTGGTTGATAGGATCTACAAAGATACTGGAAGCTACCAGTTGGTAGAGTAGATGCTGGTTTAATCAGGTAAATGGATTCGATAATACATTATAATAGTCATAGTGTGGCATAACATCCCAGTCAGCTGCATATGAATCGAAAGTATACGTTTTTTGGACCTATACAAGTTGAAAAAAAAAACAAACAAAAAAAAAGCAAAACCAAACCAAACAAAAGCAAAACCAAATACATAAAAACACGAATCAAAACCTGCAAATGCAAAAACTATAAGTTAAAAAAAAAATAAATAAATCAAAAAAAGGAAACAAAAAAACCAAACACAAACAACTCCAAATGCAAAACCAAACGATACCAAAGCAAAGTGAAAGCAAACACAAAAACAAAACAAAAAATGCAGAACTGAAATGTAAAAAAAATGCAAAACCAAGCAAAAACAAATACATAAAAAACACAAATCAAAACTTCAAATGCAAAAACTAAACGATACCAAAGCAAAGTGAAAGCAAAACAAAACAAAAAATGCAGAATTGACAGGTGAAAACAAAACAAAAAATGCAAAACCAAGCAAAAGCAAATACATAAAAAACACAAATCAAAACTTCAAATGCAAAAACTAAATGCAAAACCAAACAATACCAAAACAAAGTGAAAGCAAACACACACATAAGTGCCAACAAAATATATATAAATAAAAAAAATGCAATGCCAAACCAAAAGAAAGAAATGTAAATCAAAACCAAAAAAATGCTAATTAAAAAACAAAATTAAAAACCAAAGCAAAAGCAAAAAAGGGCAAATTAAACTAAATGCAAAAAAATATGCAAATTCAAAAACTAAATGTAAAAAAAATGCAAAACCAAACTGAAAGAAGCCAAATCAAAAATGCAAATGCAAAAAACACAAACGATGCAAAACCAAACTAAAGACTAATTTTATATTTAATTGATTAATACGTTTTATAATATAAAATATATTATATATATTAAACAATTATATGACACTATTTTGCGTCGAAAAACAAGCAACACATAAGCCTGAACATGTTCTAAATAATCACAAAAATATTTCAAAAGCCCTTTTTTCCACGTGGATCTCATGCAAAACTTCTCCTCAGAGTTGCCAGAAGAGCGGAAGTGAGCTGTTGCCTTTGGAAACATGTCCAATCACGCTGACAACACTCTTAGCATCCATCAGAGTGATAACACTGATGAACAGCAGGAGACAGGCATGAACATCTAGAGCCCCCCGAGCAAGTGTTACTATATACTCCTGTGTGGAAGATATAGAATTTCACACCCGAAGGAAGCTATAAATATTTCATGATGCGATGTGCTGTGATGTAAAACAGACTCCGAGGAATTCGGCTGAATTTGCTTCACATGCTGCAGATTTTCCTTTCACAACTAAATCATGGAAAGAGATGAGCTTATGCTTCTGTGGTGGGATGACTTTCTTTCTTTGGTCTCTAGACCCTAAGAGAAACCTGCAGTACACTGTTACACAAGTTACATCCGACGTGACACGTTTTCGACAGTGGGAGGAAACCCTTTATCATGAAGTGACTTTAAAATATTTTTTAATCTCTGGAAGCCAACTGCAAGAGACCGGGTCGGCCATGTTGCATTAAAATACTGAGTAAAAGTAAATATTAGGAGAAACAGTACGTTCCCCTTGAATCCATCTTAGCATTACTATTTATTTACACTGAAGTCATTATTCATCCTTCGAATGCTTTCAAGTTAATTAAAAGAAAAATGCTGTTGCATGCATTTAGAAAGTCCCTGCCCCAAGTGAAGGAGTTTAAACCTAAGAAGTCTGGGGGCTTTTTGAGCATTTTTGACTACTTTATGGTTTGTTCTAAAAAATTACCCTTAAAACAGTTTTTTGTGGCAATGCCTGAAATATTTTAGCCCAGCTTCTTTTAACAAAATTTTTTTTTGTTCCATTCATTGCACAACAACCCTGAAATTGTCCAAAAAAATACAACTACGAGTAGTAAATTGTCATTTGTTTTACTACAAAATCAAAAAAATTGAGAACGAACAGTTTTTATGTTTTATTACAAAAATCTAAAGTATTGAGACAAAATAAAAATCCCCAAATCCCCCCCCCCCCAAAAAAAAACAAAGACAAGGTAAAAACATGTGAACCTAAACCTCATACACTGTTCCAAGTATTTTTTTGCACCAGAACTTTGAAAACCACAAGCCATATCACAGGTCTTATATTTCCAAGGGTACTCCCTTTTTTCACAGCTAGGGGGTACCAATGAAAGGCAATTTTCTCAAATCTGAATTTACCTTGCAAATTAATAAAAAAATATAAAAAATAATAATCTTTTGGAAACCTACAGATTATGTTATGAAATTAAACAATAGGTCGGTCACATCATAAACAGCCGCTGTGATCGGTGTGCACCGGTGTCTGCAGAAACTTCTAAGGGTTATTAGATAGATTTGTTCTGTTCTGTGCTGTGCTTGAGAAAGCCCTCCCCTTAATATCACACAGAATTGTATCTTTTGATCTGTTCCTTGCAATGCCCATAGTTCTAACCTCCACCCACTGACCAATCAGATTAATTGCTAGTACAGTTCATCTCTATGCAGATTGGGGGCGCAGTGAAAGTGTGTTTTTTGTCATTTATAGTGTGAAAGGCGGTAGGGTTGGGCGATGTCAAGCATTATCAATGTGAAACATTGCGAATCACATTAGATTGGGCAAAAAATATGAAGTGATGCAAAGACGTTTTTTAAGGTTAATATTGCATTTAGGAAGTAATGGTGCAGAACTAGTATAGAGGGTTTAAATTTTTGCTGTAACTGTTTGCGTAAAAATTGCATATTATGGCCCCTTTAAGATTTTGGAGGTGGGGTTTGACATTATCTGCGTTTCCATCCGCCTAACATTAAAATACGCTCTTTTTTTTTCAAAGTGCGTTAACTCAATGTCCCTTGTTTCACAAATTGCTAAAAATCCAAGACATCAATATAAATGTTTTTTTTTTTTTGTGAAACCAACAACATCGATATTGAATCAAGTGACTGATTCCTGAGTTATCCGCTGCCCGCTCAAGTGCGTCCGAGTCCTGCAGTCTCTCCTTTTGGATGTCTCCGCTGGACTTTATTGACTGGGATCAGCTGAAAAATGGTCTGCTTCCGTTTCCGTCGTCATGGAAAGATTATAAAACAATTAAAAACTTTTTATGCAGATGAAAGCCACAATTTTTCCACCTCCCCAGCACCTCATCTTCTTTGCTCTGTGCTTGGTTTAATGGCGTTTTGTGAAAAAAGCTTGACTGGCGTTTATCACGGTTTGGAAAAATACAGACAAACCAGGACTCCGCTTATCCTTTATGCAAATCCAGCATGGAGGCGTATGATTGGGCCTCCTTGATGGAATGCAGCATGACAATGACCACAAACACTCAGTCATTGAGAATAACATGAGGTACTGTAAAGTGAAGACATGGCCCCCACCGACTCCTGATCTCAGAAAAATGTGAGAAAGCTGCATCCTACCAGACGGGTCCCTAGACGACTACCTAGAAGAACTGCTGCTGATTTGAACGTCATATCGGTCACACCAAATTTACATTTCTCTTTTTGTTTATTCACGGCATCTTGTTTATAGAATGAAACAAACGATCCACACTTCTATTTTTGAAAACATGCTTTTGCACAATCCAAGATCCACATCCACACACAAACAGAATAATGCATCAATTGACCTTCCCGTAGATAGCTGGGGAAATATGGACATTGCAGCACAACCTCTAGAGGTTTTACCTTTCTACCAAGGATGTTATTATCCATCACACCCCTAGGAAACTAAAAGGAAAATCTATAAATAAGAATGCAAGTCCATGCTGTTCCAGAAAGAATGAATACCCCAACACATCCAAGAAGGCCAAATATCAGGTGGACCCATTGTCTTCTGTTTGAGCCAGATGTCAAGAGCTGCTGACAAGGAAAGAGAGATTCTCAGCTGGAGAAAATCACTCCCGCCTGAATACCAGGAGCAGGAGCCCTGCCGTGCAACCCTAATAGTCTTCATGACTCACAGCCTCAGTAGGAGAGAAGCGGTCTGTGTTGAATTTTGCTAACTTTGCTGCTGACATGTACGTCAAAAAAATGGAGGGAAACACAAGCGAATGTGCCTGGATCAGAAGGGAATTCACAGAACGACAAAGTCTTTAAAGAGAACGGAGCCCACGCAGCTCGCTCCGTAATCTCATACAGAATGAGGCCCTCAGGAGGAGATGTTGCACAACCAACCGAACGCTGGGTCCATTTCAGGACATTTACATTTTGTTTAGTCCTAATCCCTCTTATATGCATCCATTGTCACACTCTGGAAACTGATTTCACACTTCAAGTTATTAAAGCCAGACTCCAAAATCCACAGGAAAACAGCTTAACTCTACAATACGAAGCAGATCTGCAGCCCCCCTCCTGCTGAACAAACAAATGCCGATTGGTCAAGCTCCTATTAGTCCTTTCTGTGGTTGGTTGAGTGAGATGGCTCAATTCAGCTCATGTGACACAGTTCAGGTGCTGCCAACATTCACCGCCGAATACGATACAGCAAAATCCAAAGTGTTAAATCAACACTATTGGTGTTATCGTCGGAATGTGGTTTCCGAGAGTCAAGGGAGGAGAAAGGAGAGTCCGAGGACAAGCCGAATGCAGATTTTTTTAGATTTTATTTTCCACCACGTGATACAGGAACAAACAAAACCGAAAACCAAATGAACAAAGTAACAAAAACACCTTAAACACTCAGCTAAATAATAAAAATAAAAATGTGCTAAAGAGCAAAAACCTAGTTAACTAAACTTCTTACCAAATTAAATGTCTAAACTCACGACAGTAACGCTGTGTAGATGCTTTCAAATAAAGTTATCTCACACAAGAAAAGGTTTGTGACAAATCCACTTCCACATACCCTTTGAGCCAACAAACTAGACTGATGGGCCCAGTTTTCCCCTCCTTTTATCCACAGTCCCACATTAGCTATAACTGGGGCATACCAAGTGGAGGAGACAAAGGTGATTACACTATTGTCTAATTTAGTATCAGCTCATTTAATGAAAACAGTCACATCTCTACACTTATATTTGACATTAAAATATATCTCTACACTTATTAAACATACATTAAAATAATCCACATTTCATATTCACAGTTAAAATCCTCACATAAATATAAATAGTTTTACAACCCCCCCCCCCCCCTTCTCTACCTCATATTGGTTTGCTCCTGACCATGGGAAGGAAATGGAGGGAATGATGTCATCAGGGCAATGTAAACAATAACCCAATCAAAATCAAAGCATGTTTCCACATAACACAAATAAAAAAACATAAGCATCAACAACAAATTAATAATTACCCTCAAAATAGAAGCATGTGCTTTTAAAAAGAAGAAGGTTCTGCACAGCTCATGGGGATGATGTCCTGAAACCATCATCGCCGTCATACAGTTACAGATGCAGTACTGTGTACCTAATGTTTTAGGCAGATGTGAAAAAGTGGTCTTCACAGAAGAAATCATCCTTTGAAATGAGCAAAAGTCCAAGCGACACAAGCATGCAAGAAAACATAGGAACCAGTCCCTCCAGAAACACGCAAATTCAGCCAATCCCCGCGATTTATTTGCGGCCTTGCAATTTCATCCAATCACCACGACTTAACCGCAAATTCAACCAATAAGTTTGTTCCATCACTGTACGCAGGATTATTTTCACACAGGACTTCCTTATCAGAGAAAGCAGGCATGAGCGCAAATACGTACATCACATGTGCATCAGATCTGCATGTGATCGGAGCGTGCAGAAAGCCGCGAGGGCATAAGATAATAGAGATAAAAAAAGGAAAGAGCACTTAAAACATTCATAACATGTTTGTGAAATCATAAGGTAATGCAATGCTGTTGAGAAACATCTGTCTAAACTTTTCAAAAACTGCCGCAAGTTCTGGCATTTTAGGCTGCAACAATCACAAACATGAGCCACTGATTGCTAGCAAGATTTGCTAATTTGCACAAAAAGTAATTTTCAGAACAAAAGAGAAAAATTACTTTGTTGCAAAAAGAGAAAAGTTACAAAAATTCCAATTAACCGACATTCAATCACAGGTGACTAATGATTCATTTCAGAGGTGTCCAGCAGACAGGTGACTACAAAAGGACGTTGCTTGACAAATAAAAGCCCTTCCCATTCGATGCCGTCTGCAATGGCTCCCCATGGATGAAAAATGTCACTAAATCTGAGAAAAGAACTAATTTCTTTACACAAAAAAGGTGAACCGCAGTGACCGTTGCCCATGACACCATACGGCAAAACACACCTAGAATTTGTTTGGGCCCATGCTGAAGAAAATAAAGACTCCTGAAACTCTGGAGTGATGAGACGAAGACTCAATGTCGTCGTAACGGTGAGGATTTCAAAGAAAAATGCCCGATGCCTACAGTGAAACATGGTGGTGGAGGTGTCCTCCTGTGGGGCTGCTGGAGTGCTGCTGGTGTTGAGAAGATCCATCACGCTGGTCACTTTTCCAAAACGACAAAATCCAAAACACATGCTGCATTTCTGAAGAAGATCAGGGTGAACCCAATCGAATCCATGTGGGAAAATCTGGAGTGTCTCTCTTCCTCCAGCTCCAGGCTCTAAAAGAGGTTCTTCTGGAAGAATGGAAAAGATAGATGCTGCACTTGTTAATTCTATGCAGAGACGACTTGCTGCGGTCTTGAAAATTCACAGAGCTCATACAAAATACAAGATATTATAGTTTTTGTTGCAGGGTGTATTCATTTTTGCGTCAACCAATTTGAGTAAAACTGATGTTGTGATTTAATTTTGATTTTTAATGTCCTTTTGTTCACTGATTAAATTTGTACTTTTACATGGGGGTGTACTCAGACAGTAGTATTGAGGGGAAGCTAATTTCAGCCATCTTTTATTTTAAAATTTGAAGAGTAAAATAATAATAATAATGATAAAATGAAGAGGCTTTCTCAACTGCTTAAGAACTGTTGTGAAGACATGAGAACGATGATAAATCTGCCAGTAGATTTGCCATCAAATTGAGAAGGACGCTGAAAACTGTTTCTGATTCATTTACAAAGAAACAAAGTGTGGACACAGCTTTAAAAACAAAAACTAACACAAGAAAATGTTAAAAATCACAACTGCTTGAATAAATCACAATTGGGAAAGCAGAAAACGCTTTAGCATTGGCAGTGGCAGCTCCCTGTTGTCCATCTAAACACACCCACAGAATAGCAAGGGTCAGATGCGCAGGGAAGAGGTCACAGAGTTGACCTTTTGAAAGCATTTATCAACCCTCTGCAAACAAACAAGTACAAAACATGCTGACAACAATTCAGCAACATTATATTGTAAATGCTGGGAAGAAAAAACCAAACATCTGTATGAAGTTCAAGCAGTTATCTCCCACAGTCGCTGAGGATGCCAGAACGGAAGAGACTGAACATGACATTCTCTGACTGGCCACTAGGGGCTGGTGTCAAAAAGAGCAGGCCATAGACAGCCTGCTTCTCTTCGTGTTTTTGTTTTTTATTTCGGTGAACCCTTTAGTGTATTTGGAATAACTGCCTCGTTTTTTTTACCTATAATAATGTTTATAATGCACTGAATATTGTCTGTCTAACAACAAATGCTACACGTATCATTTGCATTTGCATTGATGCATTTATCAGACTGATTGGGATTAAAAAGTAATTAAAAGGGGCAGTTAATCATAAAAGGTTCCAGCTTTTTGTTTAGATGATAGGGTTTTTCATGCAGGTAAGTGCTCTTTTGAAAGAAGAGTTTTAGTTGTTTTAGTAGCCTCTGTTTTCCGAACTAAGACAATTATTCCACGAGCTTGGAACAGTGAAGGAGAAAGTTCTAGTGAACTCCGGTGCTTAATTTGTACATGGAGGTCCTGGCGTACCATGAGGGTGCTGTTGCAGCAGTATCAATGGGAGAGAATGTGTCCTGGGTCAGGAATTGTTTGTTTAATTACTTTACACAAAGTCATGATCTCAACCATTCAGAACTTTCAGGGTTTGACACTAGAATAACTGACTTCTTTATTTCTGGTGAATCCCCTCCTCCTGCTTTTGTTGTGCAAACAGACCTTTGTTGTCTTCTTCTTCTTCTTGCTCTTCTGCTTTCTCGTTTGGCCTGGTGAGTCTGTTGGAGCACAATCGCCATCTTCAGGCAGGGAGTGTCATTGCATCAATATTTCCTTGACGCAGAAGAAAGGCACCCTGCTGAGAAACCATCAGGAGATTCCTGTGGATCCCAATTCGGGTCGATGTGAACAGGCCTTAACACAGACCCAAGGCTGGCCAAACCTCTGTGCGACATGGAAACCTTCAGAAATGCCTGCTGTATCTGAACATTGCTAATACAAAAACATGAATGAAATGAATGTATGTCCGTACACAAACATAATTAAATGATGTCATTTCATTTTCATTGACCACTGAATTATAGCACCAAAAGCGAATTTTGTTTTTGTGTGATCTCTCCAGCTTTGCATGTTCTCTCTTCAGCCTGTTCATGTAAAAAATCAGCTCCTCAGTTCCTGGTTCACCTCTTTCTGTCTTTATTAGATCCACGAGTGGAAAATCTGCATTGTCGTTGTAGAAAAGTGCAATGAAAAAGTGCAAAAAAACCCACCAAAAAATTAATCTGTTTTTCAAGTGTATGCAAAATATGATGACAGACTGATACTGTAAGCAATGGGCAAACCATTTCATAGGAGGGCATCATTACAATTTGGGGCATTTTGAGGGTTAAATGAGATAATTAAGAAATTATTTTTAAGGATAAAAAGGGTCAGAGAGCCTCGTGTGAACATTTAGGTTAAATACATTTATTTAACGCATTTAAATTCTGGTGGAAATTTAGCAAGTTTTTAAGAAAAGTATATCCTTTTCAGGATAACAGGAGCTGGGCTTAATATTTGTGTGTGCTTATTCCCCCAAATTATCAAAATCCATCCAGTTTTTTTTAATAATCACAAATCTCTGATAAAAATTCTGAATGTAAGAAATTTTAAATTTCTGTTTGCTGTGTGGCTTGATTTTTGATCATAATAGAACAATTTGGAGTGAAGTTATCAGCTATTTTCTGGTCAAAACATATTTTGGGTTTGGGCACTTTGCAGACAGTCCCTGAGCAATCCACTTGCTCCGTTGGCTGCACAGCAATGTATTTTAGCAAACAAGGAGGACAACATATTTTTACAAAAATAGTGTTGCAGCTTGTCTGCTACATAAAACAGATTTAAAAAGTGGTGTCATCTGTCTATTTAGAGCATTTTGGTTTCAAGCTATTGGGCAGAGAAAACTGTCTGCTGTGGCACCATCTTGATCTGCCGAATCTAAACTTTTGCCTGTTTGGGTTCCGGCTGACCCACTAGTAAAATGGAACGTACCAGAATGCTAACGCTAGCTCGCATGTTGTTTTTTTGTCAACTGCGCCCAAATCATTCATGCTACAGCTGCGTTGAGTTGTCACATGACGGCTGTTAATCACTTTCACACAAATTTTATATCTGAAATAGACAAGTAAGTGTCATCTGAAATTGAAATAAAACCGTTATAAACAACCAATCAAATTAGACATTACAAACAGTTTATTTACAGATAAAGACTGCATAAGAAGGAAGTCCAGTGAGGAGAACATTGCAGTAATGTAATCCAGACCAAAGCCATTTTAGCTGTTTGAACATTAGTTGCTCATCGAAAATCACTCTGAACGGAGGCAGAGGGGGACATTGCTGAGAACTCAGATTGTATATTGGACAGTGTGATTGGCAGGAATAACTAGAAGCTCCAATCTTTGCCGTGTTGAGATGTAGCTGGTGGGCCGTCAAGCAAGTCGAGATGCCATCCAGACTGTCTTCTATGTGGGTTGTAACCGAAGAGTGGTCAGGATGAAAACACAGACGGATTTGAGTGAAATCAGCACTGCATTTTTAAGAGAAGCAAAGTGGAGTAGGTAAAGAAGAGAAGAGGACCAAGAACCGACCCTTGTGGAACCCCTGTGAGCAGCTGCTGAGTCTTGGACCCCCCCAAAGAACCTGACTGTGATATTCATCCAAATTCCCATTTGCTATGAGTGTGGGCAAGAGGATCAATAGGATACCAAACGGATAAATAAATGTATCTGAAGATAATACAATAAAAGGATTAAGGATAAACTAGATTAACTTTTACACTGTTCTGTAATCAAAAAGAACACAAGCAGATGTGATGATGTGCTAAAGCAGAGAGGTGCCATCAGAGTCCTGCAGGTTTATAGTGTGATAAATGTTGGATAGAATCAAAAAGGTGGTAGAGAGCTACGAGTTCAGGAGCTCAATGGCCTGGGGAAAGAAGATTCTTTTGTGCCGGGCTGCCCTGATGTTCGGAGCTCAGAGCGATGGCGAAAGGGTAAGAGCTGAAAGAAGTGGATGCTCGTGTGAGTGGCATACAGAGTGATTTTCTAAGCTCTTTTCTCACTCTGGAGGTGTACAGGTCCTGGATGGTGGATAGAGGAATACCAACACTTCTCTCAGCAGTTCCAAATGCTCCAGATTTCTGATTTAGAAGCTAAACTGAACCAGGAAGTGATGGAGTCCATTACCCTTCCAGTACATGGTGAACAGAGGGACTATAAAGCTATTTTTTCATTTTCACAAAAAAAAAACTTAGAATCACGACAGAAAATTAAGCTTTAGACATAATAATTATAGAATTCATATTTTATTCATATTTATTTGTAATCAATACAACTGCACTCTGCTCTCTTTAATATCCTTCATTTTTGCTCAGGTTCTAAAGATAAATACAAGGGTTAAAAGGAGATAATATGTTCCAAAGTGAATAGATAAAACACAACTGTTCTAAAAAGAACCATGAACTAATCTGAAATAAGAGTGGAAAATGAGGAGCAAGCCAGTGTTTGGAAAAACAGATATATATTTAGTGTCCATTTTACAGAAGGTTCAACAATGGGAAATTTGACTAAAATTTTGTGAAAAGCAAAGCTTTACAAGTCAACAAGAGAATCAAATATTCTGCAAGTCTTTCTACACCTCTATCAATGTTGTTTTGGTTGTTTTCTATTGTTTTAGTACATTTATTGTGCCATTTTGAACTGGAACCTCAATTATTGGACAGTTTTGGATTTCAGACAGACATTCACCATTTTCTGATGTATCTGACCTAATTGTGTTGGATGAATGTTGTTGGTTTTCACACAGTGCCAGTAATACCCCAGGGGCAACCTCCTGCTTTCCCTCTCGATGCACAATAGCAAGTGACCAAACTGCAATTCCTATAATTCACTCAAAGTAAAAATTGCCAGCTTTGGAGAGGAAAAACTCATGTTTCCACCTCTGGCTCCACTAGTTTATCGATTTCAATCTCTAGATTTGACCTTCATGAACATTCTGCATAATGTAAGAGCGTGGTTTCTGGAGGAGCTCATGATTGACTCAAAGCTGCCTTGTCAAAAAACTGCGCGTCTTTCAGAAAATGTTAATATTTTCTTTCAAATTCAAAGAAGTTACATGAAATTCTATTTGCTTGGTATTTTTGACGTTTCAGTGCACCATGAAACCAAAAGGGCAGAAACGAATCTGTGATTCAATATTTTTTGCCTTCATCCACATGTGATGTAATTTGAAATTAATAACCAGTGACAATGTCATTGCTCTTTAGTCATTAAAAAAATTAGGTTGATAACATGTATAAATATAGTTCATTATAAGCCATTTTAATGATTAAAGGGTCTTTGGGTCATATTTTGCTTTGATTTGTCTGATAAAGCCCACACTAGTGACGTGTGAAGCAAGCGTATCCTCCATCATTACTGCAATTCAGACTGAAGTCAAATATGTTGCTTATAAAACACATGCAAATACAACGCTCTGAAGGTTTTCGTTATAGCATACTGACAAATAGTCTTTTTAACTAATCATTTGCTCTTCTTTGTGGGCAGTATTTGTTGTACTGAAAAGGAAACTTTGCTGGTTGTGCACTTTAATAAAAAAAATACATAAATAAAATATCTGATAAACATGCATTTAAAAGTAATATACATTTTATAAATCTGTAACTACATTTTTAATAGTTTAACAGATTTATTTCATGCAAAATTCAAGCTAGTGTAAACAAACTCACTGTACAATGGGTAGTGCTCACGATACGATACATACTTCGACATTACGTTACGATACGATATGCATCATAACACTTTTTTTTAAACCAACTATTGAAACGGAGACCACAAACCTAAAACCGCTAGTGTCTAGGTTGATTTGTTTGAGAGCATTTGATCCTTCCATCCACTAGGGGCAGTGTTAATGTTTGAATTGAGAGTAAAAGATGATTGTCTAATAGTAAGTATTACATAAAATGAGAAGAAATGGTAAAGAAGTTTCAGAAGTGACTAGAATCACAATCCCTCCAAGAAGTAAATACAGAGACGGTGTCTCCCAGTAGCTCCACTATATGCATTGTGACAATATTGCACAGCGATACATGGTGCTACACCCCTAATAATGGGTATGAAAAGATTTCAATAAAATACAAATTGCCATTTGTGAGATAATGACCTACCGGTAATCATGAATTATCCAAACTTTTCTTTTAAAGATCACTGCACGATGAAGACCAGATTTCTTCCTAATGTCAACCGTAAATTTTAATTAATTTGCAACTGAAAGGATTGCAGTAGAACAATGACCACGATTCAGAAATCTGGAAGGTTTTACATGAGTTTTCAATAGTTATTTTCTTGCATGAGAAAAGGTGGGCCGTGTTAAAACAACCTTTAGCAACACGAAACAAAATGTTCACGGTACAACCTTTATAAAACGCCAGAAAATCTGCCTCAGACAAACATTTCTTAATTCCTGAACAACTTTTGTAGTCATTTGTCAAATCTGATTTGCGTAACGTCGGTTGCTATGGTCGCTTATGGAAACACATGTCAGGCACTGGAGCTAATGGGAGTTTAAAAATGAAGTACGGCAGGGTATTTGATGAGGGTTCTATTGAAAACTGGGTTGTGGGAGTCCCAAACATCAGAGAGTGATAAATTTCAGGACACATTTTCTCATGTGCTGGCTCACTTTACCGTGCACTGATTGCGTTCCATTAGGAAGGAAATCGTTTTTGAAAAGCTCACAGTGAAGGATGAAAAGCCTTGCTCTGTAATTGAAAAATACACATCTGTTTTGGCAGGAAGGTAAAATAAATGGCACCAGTAAGCATCATTTTAAACTTCACAATATCTAGAGAATGTGGTAGTTCTTTCAGAATCAATGGAAAATAAACCATTTTATCAAGTTTTTGTGCTTTATAGAAGCTTAGTGCTGTCTCGTTAAGAAAAAAATGTGTTTATACTTTAGTGATAACAAGATACTATAATTCGGTGTATTTTACATCAAAATCCTTCACATTTCAACATCTTCAATTAGTAGCTTATTTTCTTCTAATTTTTACACGTTTATGCACAGGTGAGCATTGGAGAAGGACATCTTGGAATTTAAAGTCTATTGCTAAGATATAAATGAGGAATTGTTATCATAATAATATCCATATAGTCTGAAATCACGAAGATCTTCCGGGTCCTGACAGACAATGGTAGAAGGTGCTGAAACTATGATCATTATTACATCAAAAACACTTTAATCAAGCAAAACATTGTGTGTAGATTACCAATAATGTGTCATGATAAAGGTTAAAGTTCATTCAAAAAGTACAATTCAGACTAGTAAATTTTGGCATTGCAATTTTTTTCATAAATCTCACCAAAAGTCAAAACAATGTGAAAAAAAAAAAAAAAAAAAATAGGAGAACCTTTTCAAAACCTTATACACTGTTCCAAGCATTTTTTGTTCCATTGTACTTTGCTTTGTGCCAGGACTTTGAAAATCACAAGCCATATCACAGGTCTTGTACTTCCAAGGGTTTATCCCTTCTTTTCAACACTAGATGGCACAAGATTTGGGGTCTGTAAAATGAAGCTGAATTATATTTTTACTTGAATTACCTTGCAAATTGTGTCATAACCCTTGTAATTGCATAACCCTTGTCATTCCTCATTTATTAAGACCATATAGACTTAAACTAACGTAAAGAAGACATTCTTCCTGTGTTGATTTGGTTTTTGTAAAATGAAAACAAAGAAATAAACACTAGTTCTATTTTTCTCTCTATTATTCAGAATTACAGAAACATATTTATAAAACACTGGTGTAAATGGGAGTCTGCTCGCTACTGACACCAACCTCAAATGGTCAGTTAATGAATTGCGGTTTCCAATTACACATCCTGAGGGAAACTAGATGATTGCAGCTTGGCGATTTTCAATTGACATCCGAGACCTTCTGTGGGTTTAAATCTTCACAATACAAGACTGTTTTTCATGTAATCATGACCTTTTCTAAATAACATTCATTAACATGCCGCATTTCTATGGATTCATAAATAAATCTCTTTTCAGAGTTGTTCCATTTGGAAGCAAACTAGTTTTCTATAAAGGTTTATACTTTCAAAGGCAATACATTTCCAGGAAATCTCAGGAGGAATGCATAGACAATTTGTAGCTGAATAAAATGTCCACAGTATAGAAATATTTTGACCTTGAGGGGGGAGCTTATGATTTATACGACCACTGCCTATAAAGAATTCCACAATATAATGTAATTCCATCCTTCTTCAAAACATTTCATAGTAAACTGTGCCAACGTAGTCTCAGTTTCAGAAAGTCTCTACTTTCTTAAAGGAGACACACTGAGACACGCTGATGTGATTCCAGACTTTTTTAAAAATAAAGTTTTTATCTATAAAGCACATTATAAAAGGGCATGGTGTGTGTTTTCTGAGTGCAAGATTGGCACTAAAGGGACGTGGCAGAAGCATAATCACAGAAGTTTCGATGAGACAGGAAATGAGAACTCGATCAAAAGAAGCTGCTTTCCATAAATATGGCATTTTTCTATTTTTTAACAGGTGGAGTTCTAGATTGGAGGGGTTCGACGCTTTTTCTTAAAACATAACACTGCAGGATGAACCTTAAATCTCCATGAAATACTTTATTCAAACAAAGGCTAAACGGAAAAATCTTCTTTAAAACTGTTACTGAAGCACTCACATAGGCATTAATTATTAGCAAATATCATAAAAATACAGTGAGTTATTGCCTCCACAAACATCATTTTTTCACTGAACCATGTTGTTTACGACATTATGAATTGTAAAAACAACATGTTAAGTTGTAAAGTTGCATATTATCACGTTAAAATGACATTATGTTGTAAAATCTACAAAATCTTTCATTACATTGAAAAAAAGTATCACATAAAAACATGTTAAATTGAAAAAACGACTATCACATAAAAACAGCATAAAGTGGTACTTCAAGATACTAAATTAATCCTGTCACAGTCCTACTGATATTTCTACGATTTTATGCTTCAGCCTTGATTAGTCTTCTATCCCCCCTCCCCTTTGTGTTCCCTTGTCATTATTGATGCCACCTGATGCTTGTTTGTGTTGCTATTTAAAACATTTGAATTCATATTAACGACATTTACATTTACATTTACATTTATGTATTTAGCAGACGCTTTTATCCAAAGCGACTTACATTGGGAGTAAACATCAAGCAGTTTGGTACAAAGTGGATTGATCAGAAGACATACACATAGAACACTTTCAAGCTAGTACAGAAAATGAATTCAAATCAGTGCTTCAGAGGGTGTTATTTTATTTTTTTTTTTTAGGTTAAGTTAGTAAGTGCATTTCAATTCAGTTAAGTGTATTTGGGTCCAAATTTGCTAACCACCCTCGAATTTTTAGTATGTTTAAGCAAGTTTTAAACGTAAAACATCTAATCCGTGCAATGGCTCTCAGAAACAACTGTTGAAAAAAAGGAAAACCAGGGTAAAATCAAGTTGTTAATGTGTAGATTAAAATACATGATAATAAAGCAGAATAAAAAAAATGCACAATACGTAATATGTACACAAATGTTAAACCTTATCTTGTGAGTGGGGGACGTGGCGGAGTGTCGGAGGAGGTGGGGGTGCAGAACAAACGGCAGAAAACATCTTGGAATTTGTTTCAAATCTCGAAGCAAAGTATTTCCAGAGAGACCTTTCATATCTTGGATTTTTTGTAACGTGAAACATTCATATCTCAAGGTACCGCAGTATTAAGTTGTAAAAACAACATATTAAAACATAAAAATGATATTAAGTTGTAAAAACGACTATCACGTTAAAATTTAATTAATTTGCAAACATGACATTATTCGGTAAAAATTTAATAATGAGGTGTAAAAACAACATATTATCACATGAAAATAAGTTGTAAAATCAAACACATCATGACTAAAGTACATGTTAATTTGTAAAATGACATATTGTAAAATGTACAACATATTAAAACGGCATATTGTAATGACAAAATTGCATTTTATTTTATAAAAATTACATATCATGTACAACCAACATATAAAGTCGAAATTTTTTAAAATAGTGGTGACACCATGGCATATAGGGTACGACCTTCCTGCAAGGAGTTTGCATGTTCTCCTGGTGCTTGCGTGGGTACTCCGGTTTCCCCCACAATCCCCAAAAACATGCGATTAGGTTAATTGACAAATCTAAATTCCCCTTCAGTGTGAATGTGTGAGTGAATGTTGCCCTGCGATAGACTGGCAACCTGTCTAGGGTGTACCCCCGCCTCTCACGCAATGTGTGCTGGAGATAGACCCCCGTGACCACGAAAGGGAATTAGCGGGTTGCAAAATGAATGAATGTACTTAAAAATTACATATTAAGTTGTAAAAACAACATATTAGGATGTATAAACCACATATCATTATGTAAAAATTACATTTTAAGTTGTAAACATGACAACATCATGTAAAAACAAAATATTAAGTTGTTAAAATAGCATATTATTATGAACAAAATGTACATAATAAGTTGTAAAAGCAACATATCACACAAATATGACATATTAAGTTGTAGAGAGAATATTGTCACGGACAAATTACATATATTGAGTTGTTAAAATGTCAATGTTTCGTAAAAGTTCCAGAAAAACTTTTACAATTTATTACAATTTATAAGAGAACCCCCCCCCCCCCACACCTTCCCTGAAATTTCAAGGTTGTTCAAGCAGACCGTGTGTCTTTTAAGAGGTGAAAAGGAACAAGTTAAATGTACTCACTGAGCAGCATCGTCAAGCTCCACCGAGGTTCTTGGTTGCTCCTCACTCAAGACGAATGTAGATAAACTGTGGAAGAAGAGGAAGTAAAAGAAAGTGAACCCTAATGTTTTAATGATAATTATTGATCATTGTTGAGCAGATTGTAACAGTTGAACTGCATTCATTTGAAAATGCTTTTGTGTGGAATATTTGAGGCGGCCCTGTCTCCCCCTGACCGTACCTCCTGCAACCTCCTCCTGCATGATTTGAGGTAGATACCCCTGCTTTACGGTAATGTTTAAAATCAGTGGATTTTAGTTTAATCGGTTAAATTGTCCAATGCGTTAAACCAACATCCAGTGTTGGTGATACTGCACCTACTGACCCATACATATGGTTATTGTCAATGGGCATAAAGGACAAAAAACATTGGAACCTCCTCAATTTTATGTGTATGACTTGATAAATGGATCCAGAAAGAAACTGCAACCACAAAGCAGCCACTTTTCTCACTCTCTGTGTTGGGTTCTGTCTTCTTCACATTTGGGTGATTGGTAATGGGCCCCGCAGAAATGCTCTCCAATGCCGAGGAGGGACGTGTTCTAATCACCTCTGCCATGGCGCCTCACAGCAAGCAGCGCTTCAGTCATTTACAGCTCCACATCTGTCTTGTTCTACCCAATTTACTCAAGCAAATTCAATGAGACACTGATGCTGATATCCATCAATATGTTTTGAGGCGGGTTTGTTTTCTCTGGCTCCCTTGCTTTCCCACTGCAATAAATCAATCATTGTGCGAAGTCTGTTTATGAAACATAAAAGACACTGTGGGTTTGGGAACGACTGGTGGCTTGAAAAATGGCAACATAACTCAAGTGTATTGGTAATTATGTGAAATTTAATTGGCCTTTGGCCAGACGACATTAAGTTATACTGGTTTACCGAAATTTGCATACTGCATACAGAGGGCGCCTGATTAATGTTGACTGATAATTGCCATCATTTTCTGGTTTCATTTGCATAAGCAATAAAAACAGGCCATATGCTGAAACGAAGTGGAAATTAGAGACAAACGAGAAAAATACTGTGAGAAATGGAAAATATAAAGTCGTTAACTGAAAACAAACTTCATTTCATATTTCACAATGATGTTCCTGTGAAATTCAGTCTTGTGAAGCCGGGCATTGAGCATTAAAGTGTATTTATGCTCACTAGCCTTTTGTCCCCAGTAAAGGTAAACTATAAAAGGGCTTTTCAATTACACAACTGAAATACTGTTTATAGTCTAAAAAGCTGCTTACATGCATTGTGGGTTCAAATAATCTCGTGTGTGACGTACAGTTACATTTTTCTGATGGTAATTGGTTTTTCACAAGCAAACTCAAACTCTGGCCCCAACCCAAGTGGTCTGCTCTGCAGACTGCGGCGCAGTAATGTCATCGACCCGCTAAAATGCGCTGGCATGTGCGCATTTCGCAAAGGATGGCGTTTGCCTTAGTGTTAAGATTTCGTCATGGCTCAGCAGTCTGCATACACATCATGTAAACAAGATTGATTTGAGTTGGATGTGGAAATGTGACCTCTAGTGGTGAAATTTCTTGTTTTGTGGCTTTCTCACAATTTTGAGGGTCTAAAAACGAACGGAAAGTCACAACAAATTTACGTCTGACTGGTGTTTCAAAAGTTTGGGTTGAAAAATAGCTCTCTAGCGCCACCTAACGTACTTCCCCTTATGTTGTGTAAACAGTTTGTCTTACGGAAATGAAATTCGGCACACATGTGTAAGGTACCAGGACTTAAAAATAAGTAAAGACAGACTTTGTTAAACTACGTGCGTGCGTTAGCTGTCGAAATTCGACATTTTGCCATGAACAGGAAGTTGTTAATAACTAAGCCATGCGATGTCTGATCACGTTAAGAGTCCAGTTAGGAACAAGTCTACAGCAGCCTACAGTTATAGAGCCACCTTGTGGCAACACGGAATATCCCATTTTCTTCAGTTTTCAGAGTGTGTTTGAAGGACATTTGAAATTTGGAACATTTACAAAAGAGACTTACAAAAAAAAATTAAAATTTGCATTGTTGCGAGTTTCCAAAACCTTTTGGATTTTCTCGTAAAATGAGTACAATTCCAGGCCTTGTATTTAAACAACTTTATGTTGTAGTTTTGACAAATTCTCACTTGAATAGATCCTATAAAAAGATTCATCACGTGTGTGGCGCAGAATATTGGGCACTGAGGGGCGATGTTGATTGCTGCTTGTGACTCCGATATAAGATTTGAAATGTGATTTTCATCATAAAGAAACCTTTAAAAAAAGGACGTGTTAATCATTTATTATCATCCATGACCAAAATTTGCTCAACTTATGAAAGTTAATAGCAATCTTGAAACTAGCAGTGTATTTATTGTGGCACGACATGTCAAAATTGTTGCAATACTGAAATAGGAGCTGAAGTGCATTTGATCCTTGAAATGATTGTGCCTCTAGTCACTTCTGAAACTTCTTTACCTTTTCTGCTTGTTTTATATAACATTTACTAGTTGATGTTTACTTGTATTTTACTTGAAAAGGAGAAACTATTTTAAATGAGCTCTCTCCATCATCTAGGCTGATGCGGCAGTCGCTCTATGGAAAAATAATGGATTGCATATGGCGATGTGAACGCGAAATTTCCCGCCTGGTGAGGTCGAGCTTTTTGATCACTCAATATGAAGCAAGTTTACATTTTTATGACGTTGATGTTGCTTTAAAGTAGATTAGAGAGCAAAAATTGTATATTTCAGACGAGTTCTATAGTAAATTGTTTCTTTCTAGGGTTGCGGTCCTAAAACTTTACGGTTTTCCAAAGATGTTTCAATTTAAAATAGTTTGTAAAAATGGTTTTGTAAAATGTTATGATAAATATCGTATTGTGGACATAACATTGTGATATGCATTGTGTCATGAGCAACACCCCGACTTTAAACCCAAGTTTGCTTTAGAATCTTTGTCTGGGAGAGACCTTGCTGATGGGGTAGCACCTCATTTTGGTAGCAGAGTCAGAGTTTTAAGCCTCTTACACAGCTGTCTCTGTTTCGATTCATGACTGGGATTCAACCAACCTGAGATGTTGATCAGTAGCAACTATTTATAGGACTATCATCCTACAAAATTGTTGACTTTGTACAAGTGTTTCCATGCAAATTGCTGCTGTGTGGTTGAATCAGTTCAGATTTGAAAAGGTCCATTTCTCGAAGCATTCTTTGTTAACACTTTCCTAAAACTTACACTAGGGGTGGGCGATATCTCGATATTTAAAATATATCGAGATATTTTTTAAACTCGATATGAATTCTGGCATATCGTACATATCGATATAATGTCTATATTTAATTTTCGCCAATTTGCTTGTTTGCCTTCTCTGTGCTGCGCTCGTCCCTGCCTCCTTGCTTTTGTTCCCCCTCCCCTTGCCTGTCGTCTCAATCAACATGGCGGCGCCCGCAACCAGCCCGTAGGCTTTAGAACTTGTTGCAAAAAAAGAACAGCTGGCTCCATTATATGGAAATACTTTGGTTTTAAGTCGTCAGACGAACAACAGACAGATGTCTACTGCCGTGAATGCCGTGAAAGTTGCTGCCAACCAAAGCTCAACTAATCTCCACAATTCTATAACGCGGAGTGTAGAATATGAAAGACAGAGCGGAGAGCGCAAGGTGGTGTAGCATCACAGAGCTCATGGCATTTCACATAGCGGTGGACATGGCACCCATATCCGTCGTTGAACAACGTGGCTTTAAACGTATGCTAAAAACACTTGATCCCAGTCAGATACAGTTTACCCAGTCGGCATTACTTTTCGAGACAGGAACTCCCGCGACTGTACACTACAGAGAGAGCGCGGCTTGCTGCTGAATTGGAAAAGGTTACTTACATTCTTACACCAGAGGTCCTGCAAAGATGAGTTGAGTTGAGTTGTTTTATTTTTGAATGAAAAGAAGGCAATGTGTATTATTTTACAACATAAATTATTATTTATGTTATCAGGGATTTTGTTTATATCCTAAATGTTACAGGAGCACTTTGTCCCTATGCACTGCCTGTTTTTTTAGTTGTTTTATTTTTTGAATGAAAAGGCAATATGTATACAAGGATTTCTGAAAGAAAATTTGCAGAAGCACCTCTGAGCTTCAATAAAAAACGACTTTGAAATTTGTAATATTTGTTTTTGCAGTAGTTTTTTTTTTTGGGGTGGGGGGGGGGGGGTTAAATCCTGTCGATATCGAGATATATCGTATATCGAGATATAGCAAAATATATAGAGATATATTTTTTGCTTCATATCGCCCAGCCCTAACTTACACAATATAAATCAAAACCATGTGGAAATATTGAGTTTACAGCATTAACAGCAGTTCTGCAGCTTCTGCTTTTGGACAAACTCAACAGCACCGTTGTGTTTTGACTGCATTGGACTCCACACGAACAGCCGCGAGAACGAAGCTATGACTAAATCTCAGCATGTGGAGCAAGCTGGAGTTTAACGGTGCTAGAAACACAACACAAACAAATAAAAAGTAGAAAACAGGGCGCAAGCTTCCCCACTCTGCATGGAGGTCGTTTTATATTGAGCATGAGAGCAAATTGGTCTGGAATTGGTCTTTTTGTTGTTGGAAGGAAAGAGTTAATGTTATAGAGGGGTGTTTCTGCAGTGCTCCAGTCCAAGTGAAATATCAGCAGCACTTCGCAGAGTGCTGAGCGAAGCGCGCAAGACAGGAAGGCAGCGATATAAGAGGGGAAAGACACAGAAAAGTACTAAATGAAGCAGCATGATGGAAAAGTGAGAGACAACAGTGAAACACTTATTGTGAACATAAGCATATGTTCTAGCACAGTGGCATAGTGGTTAGCACTGCTGTCTCTCAGCAAGAATTCCTTTCTGAATTGCTTGCATTTGTTTTCCCCCGCAGTTCAGAAACATCTACCTTACTTTGATTGGCGGCTAAATATGTGACCATTTAATGAACTGGGGATCTCTCCAGGGTCTGTGTACACTTATTACAAGAGTAACTTGGCACAGGCACAGCAAACCCAATGAATGGCCTTTCGGGGAAAAAAAAAAATCATGACAAAAGGAATAACTAGATCCCAAAGTCCATTTTACGTAATGTACCAATTATCTTAAAATGTAAATACGACTTTCATTTCATCGAATGAATATTCATGTTGCATTATTATTGATATAACATTTCTTAAAATGTAATTATAGATTTAAGTTACGACAAAAACTCGACATGGTTGAATTCATTTTACATTGTGATTATGGATGCACTGGAAAACTACGTTATTTTGACCCTTAGAAGTTTGGGGCCTTTTTGACCATTTTTACTACTTTACAATTTGCTCTAATAAATTTTCTTTAAAATAGTTATTTAGTATCGTGTTTAGTACAACCCCAGCTTTTTTGTTTCACAAATATTTTTCATTACACTGTGCAGAAGAAACCTGAAATTGTACAAAAAATACAATTCCGAGTATTATATTTTGTTTTTGCAAGATCTCAAAAATTGAGAACAAACTGTTTTTTATGTTTTATAGCACAATAAAAATCCAAAAAGAAGGTCAAAACCATGTGAAAAATGTATTAAAAACAATAAACAGCCGAACCTTAATCATTGTTCCAAGCATTGTGCTTTTGTGCCAGAACTTTTTTTTTCAGAATATTTTTTTTCAAAATATTTTTATAATATAAAACAAACCATCATCCGAATAGAAATGTAATTTAGAAAAGTTTTGAGACCACAGAGCTAAGAATCTAGTTGTGTTTGAGAGCATTTCATACCATCCCTCCACTAGGGGGCAGTGTTAATGTTTCTTTTTTTACTCTATGTGATGGCGACAGCAAATTTAAACATCTTTCTCGTTTAAAATGGGGGTAAAGGATGATTGTCTACTAATAAATGTTACATAAAACGAGAAGAAAAGGCAAAGAAGTTTCAGAAGTGACTAGAATCCCAATCACACCAAGAAGCAAATACAGACAATATCTCCCAGTAGCTCCACGATATACAATGTGACAAATGGTGACACAATATATTGTTATGTTGAAGTGACTAAACGATCCCCTGTCCTGAGTGTCAATAAGCTGATCAGATGTTTACAGATTCGACATCAGCAGGAAACCTGAAAAGTTAGTTTTACTGAACACTGTACACAGCGGAAAACAGACGGTTTCTGTGCTGCGGTCTCTGAAATGCAAAAACTAGGGTCATCGCAGTACAAAATTGTCACAACATGTATCGTGGAGCTACCGGGAGATATCTAATGGGAGATTCTAGTCCCTTCTGTAACTGCTTTATCTTTTCTTCTAGTTCATCCTTTTAATTTAAACAAGAAAGATTATAAAATTAGCTGTAGAGTACAAAATATGACTTAATGCAAACATTAACACTGCCCCGAGTGGACGGATGGCATCAACTGCTCTCACACAAATCAAACTAGACCTTAGCCATCTTAGCTTTGAGGTTTCAAGAGATGGTTAAATAGTGTGATGCATATCGTGTCGTAGACGTAATATCTTAAGACTCTGTGCACTTTTAAGACTCGTTTGGACTGTGTAAACAGTGGTAAAAATGGAAATAAGCAATGCATAGAATTTCTGAAAGGAAGTGTGTCATGGGGCTCAGTGCAAGTAGTCCATTGGATCAGCTTTTGAAAGAACAGCATCTGTCCTTCCCTTTAAATAAACTAGGCATGAAGCAGCCGCTTGCATAGAGTAGAGTGGTTAGCTCCTGGAGTGGAAGCGTCCTATAAAACATGGTGCTTTTCAATGAGAACGAGCTGTAAGTGTAGAGCAGACTTGATAGCAAAAGTCTGAATATGTGCGAATATTTGCTCCAACCCACCATCAACCACTAACAACTGCCTGGGGAGAATAAATACACCACCAATCATTACTTATAGCCAGATTATAGAGCTGACAGGCCTACTGAGATTATGTCAGGGCAAGCTCACACAGGCTGATGGGATAATATTAGCCCGAGAGAGAGAGAGAGCAGGGTAGATGGGTTTCATGCACTCTGGGTTTTCCTTGGCAGACGTTGGCACTTTCGGCTCAGTGTGCATATGTGCTGAAGGTCTGAGCTCTGGAGAAACCAATCCTGGCAGTGGAAGCAGGGAGAGGGGAATTCTGCTGATCACAATAAGGCCTCTTTTCTCTGAAAATGTTATCAGGTTCAATTAGGGAAAGGACAGGCTTGGCTTTCTTTTTATAGGAGAGAGCCCAGGGCTGTGTGACATGTAATTACATCGTAATGTAACCCGAGAGCTTGTCTGCAGTTTATGGTCTGCTAGTTAATTACAGTGCGTATGATGTTTCTGTACAGTTTGAGTGTTTTATTCTTTGGTTCTGTGTGAATGTTATTGATAATTTGCACATTATTCACAGCGTTAATATCCACTTTCGAAAATTGCTCCTTGCAGATCAGTGACAATTACACGATCCAAATACAATTTCCAAACAATAAATTTGTACCAAATGGTCAGCGAATCATAAATGCCTCTTCACACCTTTTTTGTGAAAATGTGCCTCGATGGAAACCCATGGGCGCCAATGGGAGCTCACACATCTGACCAAACGAGTGGTGCCAACAAAAAAAAAAAAAAGAAAAAAAAGAGTTTGGCTTTGCCTTATGACGTCCTCATAAGAGAGATTTGAGCTATTACTTAAATAAAGAAATGCTTTAAAAAGGCATTTTTATTTTCAGTGCTAATGAAAAAAAGACTTTAAGTTGTTAACTTTAAGGAAAGGTTTGAATATTAGGTGATGTTCAACATAACGTCAACATTATTTGATTCCTAAGACGCCTGTTTTGTGACAAATGTTTTTACGTCATTTAAAAAAACAAAACATAAAAAACATTTAAACTGCGAGCAGCAATAAGTGGGCTCTCGCACCTCTGACGCTATCTCCTCTCACTGGCCAGTTTGTTGCACTATGAACTGCAAGCAATCTTTATTTAGGAAATGTTTTCAAGCAAGAATGATTAAAATACATCATAAAATGTCTTGACCACCATTGGGGCACAATAAATCACTCTATAATAATTTTCTGTCATTTTTTGAGGCAATATTCTTTTTAAATATGTCAGAATTGGTAAAAAGAGCCCCTTATCAATGTTAGATGTTCTATTTTCTGTGGGCACCTTGGCTATTAGCATTGTTGGCAAATTTGGGATCAGATCAGATGAGATTCAACTTTATTGGCATTAAACTTTTACAAGTACAATGCAATGAAATACAGTTTAGGTCTAACCAGAAATGCAATAAGCAGAAAAGTGCAGGATATTATTTAAATAAATGAAGTATAGAGAGAGCATTTGGTAAAATTTACAGGTATGATAAGATGTGAGCTTATATACTGATGGCTATTTACTATAAGCAGAAATTAAACAGTATGTACTACAGGCATGTACTAAAAACAATATAGAGGTGGCTATTTGCTATAAAACAGACATTTACAAATGATACATATTTACAAATTAATAGTGCAAGTGTACGTGTAATAGTTGAGATTAATTAAGAGGATAAGGGGAATTCTATGGTCGAGTTAAAGCAACTTCCTGTATATTGGGAACTTGCGACAACCATTACGCGCACATACTTTAACAAAGTCGAATAAGCTTTGCCAAATAACATCACATATACCTCAAGTACAGACCGAAAAAGATGTCAGGTGAACAGATAAAAACTGTAGGAGGAGTTAGTTAAAGTACAAGGACTGGAACTTTACAAAGTGTTACAAAAACATTAAAAACAACTGATGTTTTGGATGGTTCCTGATGGTTTTGGAAGTTTGCTCCAAATGGCTTTTTGTAGGTCTTGGTCACTTACATGAGTTTTTCAAAATTAAAAAATGTACTTCAATTCTGAAAGTATAACAAACCAGATAATGGGATATTCCTTGTTGCCACTAGGTGGCGCTATACCAGATAATGCAAGCATGTTGCTATATACATCAGACCTGGACTCTTAAGACACATGCCAAGTTTGACACTGATTGGATTTTGTATAGCTGGGCTATTAACAACTTCCTGTTTGGCGAAATTTCGACTTTGGCAGCCATTGTGCGCACATAGTTTATCAAAACTAAAAATGCTTTGCGACTTAACACGCCATATGCCTTAAGATTAGACTGATCTTAACTTTGGAGAACTCAAAGTGCGACAATGTGCAAAAGTGGCCTTTTCAAACGGTTTTCACAAAATAACCGACTTCCTGTCTGGTTTTGAAACGCAATCCAAAGTACTTAAATTCGCATACGACCAAACTGTTAGCACACCTTCAGGTGGAGCTATATAGCCATTTGGCATCACCCACTTTTTGATCCAAATCATACGTCAACTTTTACAAGTTCTTTCACAAGTGTGTGAAAATCGGTGACATTTTGAGGACATTTAGCCTCTCAAAAATGCGCCGAAATCCATGAAACAATAATGCTCGGAGCAAATACAATAGGGTTCTGCACAAATTGGGTGCTAAAGCCTGTGAGTGAGTCACTGAGAGAGAGATGTGGCAATGGGAGTATTGGGATTGTTCATCCAAATACAAGGAAATTCTATGTTAAACAAAAAAGAAAAGCTTGGAGTGTGCAAGAATAACCCCATTCTTGGGACCATGAACAAAGAACATGAAACCACATCAAGAACTCACATTTGGAGCCTGTTCCTCACAGAGCTTACTTTCCAAATCAATTTAGTAATTGAGCAAACGACACAGTCCACATCTCCAGAACTGTATCTGAAAGTCAGAATTCATTACCAAAGCTATAACTAAGCCTTCGCTTCTGCACCATTTCCATGCATTGTCTGCTCCACACCCGGTTATATAAGATTTGACTGCTGTCCAGAGTCACTTTTCCAGTAAGTGCAATAAAATATTTGCGGGAAACACCTATATGATTAAAAATCCATATGAGCGACTGTCACAGTGACGTACACTGGTTCGCACTCAGCAGCCAGGAAGGCACTTATGGAAAAAAGATATTTTAAAGCATGCATTCTGCAGCATTGAGGGATAAAGTAAAACGTCATGTTTTTGTTTCAATGTACCAATAAACTAAACATGTTTCTATGCTCCCTGACCTAATTATCTCCTTCTCAGTCTCTCACGTACATTCTGGTCTCAAGAGAGGAGGGATTCGTCTTGCCAGACACCAAGAGATTATCTAATACCTTCAAAGGGTTTCAAGATAAAACGAAGCTGTATTTAAATACGACTCAACCATTTCTCTGTGTGTTGAACGTAAAGAACTTGGGGGTTTCCAGAGCAGCCCTCACAGAGCGGTTCACTGCAGGCATCACAGGGGTTTAACTGCTGCCATTCCTGCCTTGCTTCAATCGTTCCCTCTTTTCCCACACTCGCTCATTCGTTAGAGGCACTGGATGCTGAATCATCATCTTCAGGAGTTAAAGCATCACACTTTGAGCTTTTTTTTAAATAAGAAGCAAAAGGAGAACCAGGAGCACGGCCACATTCCCTCACATATTCACTCTCTAAAAGGGAATTTAGGTTGCTTTCACACCCTAGTTTGATTCATTCGAACTAGAGTTCATTTTCAATTTTAGTTTGGTTTATTTGGACAGGTGAGAAAGCAACAACCCAACTCGCTTGCCTGTGTCTGTTTACATAGCAGCGTTTATCAGGGCATTAGCGGTTGACACAATTTATATAGTAAAAGGGTCAAAATCAAGCTGCGAAGTCTCTCCATTTTAATATCGCGTCCCAGGCTTCAGTTGTTCTGTTCGAACTAGAGCTGAGCGATTTGCCCTTAAAAATATATCCACAAAAATTTATTTATGATTTAAATCTACTTTCCTCCCATCGTATTTAAAATAACAAAGAAAATGTTCAAACACATTATAACTTTGATGTTAATAATAATAATGATATTAAAAATAATAGCGCTGTAATATTATTAAATTATACATTTTGGTCTAATGGTTTGTTTGCTTTTCAATTACACAACCCTACATGTGATGATGTCATGATATCTACCTGTGCAGACCAAAGCGATCAGGGTGGTGTGAATGGTGGTGTAAAGTAACTAATTACAAATACTCCAGTTACTGTAATTACT
Source organism: Danionella cerebrum (assembly GCA_007224835.1). NCBI lineage: Eukaryota > Metazoa > Chordata > Actinopteri > Cypriniformes > Danionidae > Danionella > Danionella cerebrum. The sequence continues at coordinate 27,265 of SRMA01027158.1, read as the reverse complement.
TTCATTACTTGCATTTCTAGTTTTTTTTCTAGTTTGCTTTTACTGCACTTCAACCTGTCTTAACTACATTATTTTTTTTCCTTCAGAAATTGTCACCTGTCCCGTCCAATCAAATTGCGTATAAAGAAACGATTCCCAAAAATGAGATTTAGCGAATGTGACCAATCCAATACGATCACATTGATATAACCAGAAGAAATAGATATTACTTTGCAAGAAAAGGTCATATATTTTCTTTTAACGTTTCAATCACATGACAATACTGTTTAATTATGTAGCAGTTATTCTCTCTCGTGCTTGGGTTTTTGGGCTCTCTATCTCGCTCTTGCTCCTCTTTCCTTTTTTTCTCACTTTCACAATATATTTCTCTCTTTCTTTCGCTTTGCTCTCTATTTTTCTCTTTATTTTCTTTTGTTCTCTCACTCTTTCTGTCTCTGCTACAATCTCCACAAGATCGTAATCGTTATCAGCAAGTGTGTTATTATTATTGCGTTTTTTTTTTTGTTCTAAATGCTGACGATTGCCACAAGAACGGATGACGCACTCCTAATCAACCAATCCAAAAGCTCGACTGCTCTACAAAGCCGCCCTGTTAAAAACCTAACACTTAGAATTCTGGGTCCTTTTTGAGCATTTTTACTTTTTTTAGTACAATAATTACACAACAAATATGAAATTGTACCAAAAATACAATAATTATATTATATGAGTATAACATTAAATTTTTTTAACGCTAAAATTTCAGAACTTTAGAAGGAAGCATTTTATGTTTTATAACAAAAGTCCAAAGTGTTGATACAAAATAAACAAATAAACCAAAAACAAATAAACCAAAAACAAACGCCCAAAGACAAGGTGATGAAAAGTGTATGAAAAAACAGGCAAACCTTTCCTAAACCTTATACACTGTTCCAAGCATTTTTTGTGCTAGAACTTTCAAAAACACAAGCCATTTCACAGATCTTGCACTTCCAAGGGTTATCACTGCAAATCTGAGTTCTCCCCAGAGTAGTTTAATTTGTAAACATGCTGTATTCATCTTCCCATCAAATTTCCTGTGCTTATGGAACTAGCACATCGTCAAATCATGAGCGACCTCAGAGAACGTGGATAGTATTTCATTCATGTTGACTCTTATGAGTATGTAGTATGAATAGTTGTGGCCAAAAAAAAGTTCAATTTTGGTATCATCGCTTCAAATTTGGCCTTAAAGAGCTGTTTGGCATTTTGAAAGTGGATTACTTTTTGGAGGGAGCAATGAGTGGGAAATGGCCAAGAAATAAGTTTAAACGTCATTATACCACAATAATAGAATGAAAATGTCATATCAGCTGGAGTCTTTAGTAGAAGCTCTGTGCTTCCATTAGCAAAGCTATTGAATCCACACACAGCTCCGCGCGTAAAACATCAAAAACAGAAAAATAAAACAAAATTTGCCAGGAGATTATGAGCCACTATTAAGTTCTTGACGTCAGAGAACTTTTCCATCTGATGCTGACACAAGAGTTAGTCATTAGCTTAAGAAGTGAGAGAGAACGAGTGATCTCTGCTGATAAAGAGCTAAATGTACGTCATACGATATAAACATTGTAACTTTATAGTAATTATCGCAGCCCATTTGGCTTGTTTCCAGTTACTTGTGCACTGTATTGAACATTGTATGCAGCGGTGTTCAATATCAAACACACACACCGCATAACAGCTGCTCAAGATTGGAATCAAGCGCAAAACAAACTGAATCTCGGAAACAGAACAAAGTTTAATGGGTAAATCTGATCGGTCTGAACTCATGGACGCACTTAAGAGCACAGAACATGACACTCCACATTGTACCAGAAGTGTCCATATCCATCTTTAATCACTGAGAGTACAGTCTGAATACAGAAAAATACTCTTTTTTTTCCCAGTACTGAGAATGTACCTGTCAGCTCTGTAAACTAAGCTGAATGGAAGGACTACATAAAGAAAAACCTTGAAAAAAAATACCCACTTGGGCATGTAATTATTTAGTTGTGGAAGCTATTTGTTAGTACGAAGGCAAATGTTTGACTTCTGCTGCTAAATTTACACTAATAAATCTCAGTTTACATGAACTTATCAAGCAGCATTGCTTTTAGTTTTTGCACAAATTTCCTTTTCTGAGCTGAAAAGCTGTTAAAAAATTTATTTCCATCAATGAACAAAATTCAGTGAAATCTAAATCAATATTTGGTGTGACCACCCATTGCCTTAAAAACAGCAGCAAATTTAAACATCTTTGAGAACTAATTCCAAATCTTCTGTGGATTTAGGTTTTCTCAAATCTTTCTGATCTGGTGAGGTTGAAATCAGAGCTCTGTGGGGGCCATGCCATCGATTCCAGTGCTCCTTTACACTGATAATAGTTCGTAATGACTATTGTTTGTGTGTTTGGGGTTATTGTCCTGCTGCAAATTACATTTGTGGCCAATTTTATGTCTTCCGGATTGAATTGCACGATGAATAAGTATCTGCCTGCATCTCTCAGCAATGAGAACACCAATATCATGTCCAAATCTCCAGCCCTATTTGCAGAAATGCCACCTCAAATATTCATGGAACCTCCACCATGCTTCACTGTTGCCTCCTTGCTCTCCAGTCCTTCAACATACTAACGGCTTCATCCTGTATTTTCAGGTAAATTTGAGTCAATTCATCTTGTTAAGACATCCGAGATAAAGCTGCACCTTCGCCAGACAGTAGATCAGTGGTTTCGGCCAGTTGAGGACATCTTCAAAGGGTAATAAGTTTGATGTGTATTTCATCTGATGCATAATTTTCTTTGGCCAACCTCTGATCCTTAACGTCACACGTTTCTGTGTGCGCCTTGAAAAGAGCTTGAATAGCACAACTCGAGTTTGAATTAAAATCTGTATGGAAGAGACCTTGTTGATGCGGTATAACTACCCTGTGTCTTGTTGCTGTGCTCAATCTTGCCAACTCTGATGACTGATGTCATAAACCTCATCTTGGTAGTAGAGTTCCTCACACAGTTTAAGCCTCCCACACAGGTGTTTCTTTGTCACGTCATGACGGGGTTTCGACCAACATTGACTATCATCAGTGCTTGATTTGTCAATAAAGTATCATTGATTAAAAAAAGGCAATCTTTTTTGATACCTTTAGCCCATACAATAATAAGTGAGTTGTGTCCAATCCTCATTTATACACAAGAACATATTTGCACAGCACAGTTGCAAAACACGACAAAATATTACAATACTGCTGTACAAAAAAATTTAAGATGCCAAATAATTTTTTTAGAACATGGACTGTTACAAGAGAAAATAGACGTTGCATTTTAGAGGGGCCATATTGTGGAATTTTTAAAGCATTATTAATAAATATGTGAGCCCTCTATACTAGCGCTCCCTACATTACATCATTAGTAACTTTCTAAACGCAATATTAATTGAAAAAACATCTTTGAGTCACTTTGTATTTTTTGCCTCTGCTAAACGCACCATTTACCCTCGTTCCTCCCACAGTTATGCTATTGCCACAACCTTTTCAGGACTTGTAGTTCGGGAATCATGGGTAATATAGTGTGTAATGGCTGCCAGTCGCAAGTCAAATAGAACAGTATGAAAAGTTTTATGTGTGTCACCTGGGCTGGAAAGGCATGTAAATAAAGTCCAAAGGGCATCGAAAAGTTCGGTGTAAATCTCATCACTTTACAAGCAAATGAATCACCGTAAACTTGTAATAAATAACAACATGCTTCACGCAGTTCAGTGCCTGTGTATGCTATGAGCTCTTGTGCTTAATGAACAATGTTTGGATCTATTTTCATGCAAATATTTGTTTATTATTTCTAATGGAGTTTTGTTGACATTATCAACCGATTTCAGGTGATTTGCGGGATTCTAGTTTGGTTAGCATAACCGCTAATATTGCTGCGTCACCATTTATTAGGCAGTAATGTTCTCAGTAATGTTGGGTCTGTTAACAAATCTAAGTTGGTGATTGGGACGATGTCATCGTCCATCGCGATGTTTCTCTATAGACGTCGCCCAACCCAAATGCCTGTTTCATATCACCAACAAAAACACACTTTCTCTGCATTGTTCCTCATCACTTCCAGGTCAAGCAGTGCACCCGATCTGCATAGAGATAAGCTGTACTACTGATTAATCTGATTGGTCAGTTGGCGAAGTTAAGAACTTGGGCGTTGCAAGGAACATCGAGCCATTTCCAGCTCACAAAAAAGGAATACAGGATTACACAAATATGCATAAAAGATTCTGAATAAAACTTGAGGCATGTTTTCATGAGGGAACAACACTAAAAGATGTTAGGAAAGTCAGAAAAGTTGATTTTGCATAATATGGCCCCTAAAGCCACTAATATATAGACTAAAGCCTGAAAGAACACATTCATATATAGCGCTAATTTTATTAAACAGATTGTAGACAGTAGTGGTAACTATGTAAAATAGTAACCATGTTCTATCAAGATTCAACCCCAAATGCATTAGCATCATACGCTCAAAATGCTCAGACTTGTGTAAGTCTGATACTTTAAGTAAATATGTCTAGTGGATAAATACGACACAACCTTGCCATTTACCAAGTTTTGTTTATAATGAACAGGTGCTGAGGGATTTAAAGACGTTGAATAAATACCTGAACGTGTTGACTCCGCCCCCCGCAAGCCCCCACCACTTCAGCTCCCGCCAAGCTCCTTCATCAGCGTTGCTAAAGTCCCTCAGCTCTATAAAAGAGCGGTAATCTCCTCATTAGCAACCTTTATACGTGTTTTATTCAAAGTTGAAACAGAGTCCTGTATGAGGCAGCGGCCATTGCAGAGTCATGTGTGCTGAGCAACTTCAATGTGTGTGTGAAACCTAACACGAGGCAATGAACCCTCCCCGTTTCCTAAAAGTCCCCTTAACTCTCTCACCTCCATCTCCAGTCTCGTAAAGTAGACCGCCACATTTTGAATAATTACTATTTCGAACTCAAAGCACGAGTTTCATTATCTACAAAGATCCACCAGTGTTTAGAGGGTGGACGTGTTTTCTGACAGAAGTAACAGCTGCAGTTAATGAACTCCAATCACGTATTCCCAGCCTGTGTTTCGAGATTAAGAAAATTTAAATAAAAGAAAACTAATAAGTCTTTAAAATCAGGGAGCAACAAATCTAGCCCTTTAACTTACACTTTGTGACGTTATCTGCTTTTTAAATGCAAATGCAGTTATTGACAATGCAGTTATAATAGCTTTAAAAGCCGAAATTTTGAGATTACAAAGTCGATTTTTTTCAGATAAAAGGTCAAAATCTTAATATAATTTTATATATATTATAATTTTGATTAACTACAAATTTAATGTATAAGTCCAAATTTTGAGATTTTACAGTTTTAAGGATGAAAAAGAGGGTCCGCTGGCAAGAAACACAGAAATAGTCTGAAGGAAATCAAGAAAAGTTTCTGTTGTGTAAATTCCTACTTTAATGCTGCAGGAATGCGTTCTACACTCTTTAAAAAAAGATTCTTCAGTGGTTCTTTGTGGTGGACTTTTTGGTACTTGTGGATCTAAAGTAGTTCTTTTTTGTTTTTAATGTGCTGTTTACAGATGCTGGTCACTGAATATATATATATATATATATATATATATATATATATATATATTAGGGGTGTAACGGTACGCTAAAATCGTATTCGGTTCGGTACAGTGTCTTGGAGAGTTCGGTTCGGTTCATTCGGTTCGGTACAAAACAATAAGAACTTACATATTCTTTATTTTGAAAAGCTGCCAATACACAATAGAATTCTTGCATAAAATAAATAAAAGTGACACATTTGGGTGATATTTTAAATAAATTGCACTCTTTATAAAGAAAAGCACATTTTTTTTAAATAAAAAATGAAATACTGCAACTAGTTAGGATAGATTACCTATCCACATTTTCTGAAGAGAGCATAGATCTGGTTATAATATCTCCAGCAGTAGAAAATGTTAGATGTGTTGCCTGCCCGATTTCCGTGGAACAATGTCGGCATACAACTTTAAATTTATCCACTTGTCTATCCCCATTATGTATTTTAACAGAGAGCCCAAAGTGTTCCCAAACACGAGACCGTAGTGAGTTGAGAGGGTCTTCAAGCTCTGGCTTCCCTTTCGCTTTTGCCATGTAATTTTCCTACTTGCGCTCGTGCTCGTCACTCAATAGCGTCCGTGCGGAAACTATCTCCGTGGAACAATGTCGGCATACAACTTTAAATTAGTGGATAATTTAAAGTTGTATGCCGACATTGTTCCACGGAGATCGGGCAGGCATCCCGCTTAGTCACGGGGGTCTACCGGTGCCTATCTCAAGCGCACATCGGGATCAGGCTAGAGGCAGGGGTAAACCCAGGACAGGTCGCCAGTCCATCGCAGGGCATTGATATATCATGCTAAAGTTTATTTATTTCATATATTTGATGGTTATAAATTATGAAAAGCACCTTTGAAGATAAGTGTTAAATGCCACCAAAAAAGGTTCTCCTATGATTACGAGCTAAAGATTTGATTATGGATAGTAGTTAGAGTAATATCTGACCAACAGTATAACGGCTAAGTGTAAATTGGCTGAATACATAAAAAAATATGACTAATAAAACAATTTAAAAGTATTTTGCTTTTTTTGTCTAATATCTACATAAAGTCCTATTCACGTTTAGGTTCAGGAACAACGAGTGGTGAAATATGAAAAACTCTAGTTTCACCATCTACAGAGCAAATATTGTTCCTGGCCTTTAAAAAACGTACTGCAGTTCCTATTCCTGAATGTTCATTGGTGAGTGAGGGCTAGACTTTGTTGATCATGGAATTTTTCACAATTTTGTGTCATTGCTATATCAAACAATGCAGGATGCTATATTTGCTGCAATCGGAAAATCAAGACAGATTTATTTGGCTTACTTTTTGGAAAAATTTTGAAACTATACCACCTGTATCGTTACTTTACTGGATATGGCATGTTCTTTTAATATTTTATATATTTTTAGGGGAAAAGTGACAGTTTGAGAGAGTGGGAAGGCTGGGAAATGATGCCTGAAATGAGGAAGACGGGTGGTCTGCATTGCCAAGTCAAGCTAATCAGTTCGATCGTGTTATTTCAATTAACAAAGTTCAGGAGGACCACTTCAGATAATTAAGCCAATGTTCGAATGATTCTCACTAATAACATGATTTTAAAGTGTCTCTCTGAGCTCCTGAACATGACATGAACTGGTGAATAAGAAAAATGCTACTTTCATCTGTGTGTAGTGAATTCTGGCATTCTGAAGGCCACCAAGAACCCATCCACTATATGTTTCATTTCCCAGAAACTAAGCATGCATTTGGAGTCTGCACGTGAAGGAGTCTTTGAAATGGTGTGGTCTTTGTGCACCCTGCAGATGTGACACATGGCAAGTGCCTCTGATACGATAAAGTAATTTCCAGTAACATAAGTTTTCATAATGTATTCAATTAGATTTTAAATGGATTTAATCTGAAAGATCACCATGTGTCTTTAGTGGTTCAACCTTGATGTGTGATTGTTCAGGCAGCAGAGCATTCATCTATTGTAAATACCTGGGTCATGCATGTACTCAGTGTGCATTGCAGTAAAGTGGGACAGGAACTGAATGGTTATGTTATGGTCACAGCAGGTGTTTCTTCAGCCCCCGGACTAATATCTATTTCTTAAGCTTCCGGCCAGTACTATTTTAGCAGTAACTTTAACCGACCCGATCAACGTCCACAGAGAATTAGATCACCACTACTACTACTGCCAGTGAAGAGACCCTCCCGAGAAAACATTTATGGTTTCTGAATAATAATGTAACTCACACGTCTCACTGAAATCAGACTGGTATTGACTGTTTTTACATTATTGAGGTAAAAATAACTGAAATTACTTCAGTAAATTGCTGCAAGTACTAATAATTTTACATACCTTGGTAAAAAAATGTCAAGTTCTTGGCAATTTTTCTGAAAATATGATAACACAAAAACTGAAGCCACTTATTGTCAAACAACTGTGTTTACTTTTTTTAAAACATAATGACAAAACAAAACTTTCCAAATGACCCTGATCAAAAGCTCCAAATATTTTGTATTCCCGCTTTAATATCAATAACAAACTGAAGTCTCTTGAGGTAGTTGTCGATGAGGTTCTTTATCTTCTTAGTTGGTAAAGCAGCACATTCTTCTTGGCAAAAAGCCTCCAACTCTTGTAAATTCTTGCATGAACGGCATGTTTGAGTTCTTCCCAGAGTGCTTCGATGATATTCAGATCAGGAGAACCTTGACCATGTTCTTGTGGAACCAATAACTAGTGGACTTGGCCTTTTGTTCCGGATCTCTGTTGTGTTGGAATGTCTAGTATTCGCAGCTTCCTGGGGGATGATGCACATTTTCCACCAGAATCCTCAGAGAATGTGCTGCATTCATCTTCCCATCAATATTGACCAAGTTTCCTGTGTTATTGGAGCTCACACATCCCCAAAACATCAGTGACCCACTTCCATGTTTCACAGTGGGGATGGTGTTGCGTTCATGTTGACTCCTCTCCAAATGTAGCATTGATGGTTTTGGCTCTCATTGCTCCTAAGAACTTTGTTCCAGAAGTTTGGGGGCTTGTCTTTGTATTGTAAGCAGCTACTTTGTGGCATTTGCCTAGTTATGGTGACTTCTTCTGGAAACTTGACCATGCAACCCATTGTTATTCAAGTGGCCCTTATTGTATGCCTTGAAAAAGCACGTTTTGAATTTTCATCTCATTTTTCTTTGCATCTCTTACCATTTTTCTGGTGTTGTTGAAGAAATTTGTTTGGTTTTAACAGAATCTTTCACTTTTCACTTTGTAATCAGAGTTATCGCATCATTGGATGAAAGAGGCAAGGGTCTATCAGGAAACCTTATCTGCACAAACATTGATGCTGATCAAACAGATCAAGGTGAGGATGGTTACCTTCACCAGCAACTCAAAAAATCTCTTGTGCTAGTTTTTGTGCCTGTTATCAGGCCATTCATTGACGTGCCCAAATGAACAAATAAATAAAATAACCAACAAAATTTTGCATAGAAAAGGGTTCACACAAACCTTTAATATAAGTTGGCCGTGCTTATTTGATTAAATATACAATCAATCTAAATTTCAAGTGTCAAATTGAAAACACAAATTAAAAATAAACCTTTGTGAAATATCCTTACAGAAGGAGGAAACATGCAAATAAAAAACTTTAAATGTTAGGTTAGGTTTTATCCAGCTAAAAACATGTCTGCATTTAAATTCTGAAATATTTTCAATTCAAAGCTCTGCTTATTGTTTTCTTCACCTTCAAAAAAGCCTATTTACATGAGTAATGAGGCATGATTTATGTTTGCAGAGGCTTCCCAGAAGTTTTAGGAATGAATTACAATCGAAATGTAATTCATAAAGGGTGTAAACCTAAGATGTCTGGATGGAACAAGAGCAAAAAGATGAGCCTATATCTGAGACTGCTTGGATCATCTCATTCTGCTTCTTTTGAGAACTACAACCTTTTTAATTTTCTGGTGGGAATTTTCTTCGAAAACCCAGTGAAATAATGATTCAAGCAAGACACTTTTTGCACACACACTTAATCATTAACAGTTTTCCCGATGCTTATATTATAATCTTAAAGGGGTCACCAGATGCCCCCTTTATAAACTGCACATACGAATAGAAGAGAAGCATCGCTATTCGCCCCTGGCTTCCTTCCACTCCCTCAGTTGGTGATATCAAGATCAAACGGTAACTAGAGCTCAATTGGAATCAAGGGGTTAAGAGACTAAATAACATCTAAGCACCAGTTTGAAATTCAGAGCAGACTACAGTAGCATCTAAAAACTGTGAGGAAGCCTCAGGTTGCCAGATATTTGAGATCCTCCTGAACCTACTAGTAGTTTTAGTGTTTCGAGATATGTATTGAGAGACTGAATTGTTCTTAGTACATTTTACCAATCTAAAATAATTAAAATAAAAGCATGTAATTTGCTGATGTTACAAATTTGTTGATTTTGAAAAAGTTTACTTTATTGGATTAAATAAGATCGCAAGACTGGAGAAGGGTTAAGCCCCATCAACTAAACGTGCAGCACTTAACCCATCCCCTTCCTCTTCATTGGTTGAACCCCCTAACTCTGGCAAATACCGCTGACTGCAGACGGGATAAGTAATGACCCACTAAATTTGGAGTCCCACCCCTTGAATGTTTAATCATTACATCACTTCCATGCTAAATAGGGTTAGGCTTAGCACTAGGGTTGGAATAGGGGAGTAAAACACACGAAACGACACATGGTTAGGGCTGCACGTTTAGTGGGGGGAGGGTCATCATAACCCTGAGCCTAACCAGTTTAGCATGGAAGTTATGTCACGATTCAACTGTCAGTTGGTGAGGTTCCATGTTGAATGGGTGGGGCTTAATCCGTCTGGAAACAGGGTACTTGGATAAAATGGGCTTTTTAATCAAGTGGACCACAATAAAATACGATGACAGTTTATCATTTTAAAGCCTCTATTTACTCAACAGCCTGTTGGTTTAATATTTCATTCTGCATTTATCTGTTTATTTATTTATTTATTTATAATTAAACACCATTTAGTTTGATTGCAAGAGGCAAATTAAAACCACATTGAGCAAAAGTTCTTCAATCATTGTGCGCTGAAAAAAATTATAGAACAAAAACAATAGAGGGCGAGAGTGACCTAACAACTACATTGATGATGGGGTGGGTAATTAATTAACTACGTATAAACAATGAGAATTAAAAAGGAATACGACTGTCTTGTTTTTAAACTGGGAACAATTAGACCTACTACGATACTGTAATTTAATGGTCATTATGATGGAACTTAGAGTAGTCATTTGGTTGAAAACATTTGAGAACCATTGGACTAGGTTCATATATGACAGTGCAGTGTGTATCTAATGTTTATTTTTAAAGTTGGAACTTCTAAACTCAAGCAGCTCTGAATCAAAGAGTGATTGACGGAAAGCTAAACCAATGAGCAGTTGACATTCCTCCTGAGTGCTTTTGGAGAAACCTTATTGGTGAAGCATTCTTGCCAAATTACTTCTAAATGTCAGGATGAGCCTGCCTTGGCTTGTAGACACACCCTGATGTTCCAGTGGGACAAACAATGAAAAAAAAACCCTTCAGACCGCACTGTATCTTCACCCTTGGGTGTTAGCACAGATCTTTATCAGAGTATAATCTGGATGTAGTTAAAGAGGCTCCAGGTCATAGGAAAACCAAACAGCGTTGAGATAACATACCAATCACACGCAGTCCACACCAACTCACACCCCTATCAGCCTTCTATATCTCCCAGCACCCACCTGCATGGAGCAGAAACCCTAGTTTCGGTTTTAGCTTTCAGTTTTCCTCCTCCACCCATGTGACAACCAAGCCTTTCGCGAGATCTTGTCCATCTGAAAACATGTGGTAAGCGTTGTGGAATGTTTTCAATGGCTCCCAGATGTGAATGCTAGACCATTTTAACCCTTTCCCAGCCCCCTCCCCGGGGAACAGCAAACTGTACTGGCAGGATCACCACAACACAGCTCAAGATGCTAATTAGCCTTTATGTGGGTTGTAAAAGTATCAATTCACATGGCCGGCTATGATGCTTGTAAACATAAGCGCCTGGCTTGTTTTATGTGGTCTGTGATGAAAGTTTGTGGCTTTTATGAGTGTTTGTGCTAAGTAGTTTGCAAATTGGTGCAATAAAATGTTGGGCTGTTGGAAGTTGACATGGTTTTACTGTACTTGCCTTGAGTGGCTGCGGTGGAACGTGGTTTATTCCATTCCCTTTTCGTCTAATAAGGGCTTGAGCACCAAAGGTGTGCAGAACCCTATTGCTGTTACTCAGAGAATTATTGTTTCGTGGCTTTCTATGCATTTTTGAGGGCATCAATTTGCTCAAAAAGTCACTGAATTCCGCTCACATATCAAGTGAAAATTTACATCAGATTGGGGTTCGAAAAGTGCTGCGTTTCAGCTTATGATGTGCAAACCACTTTTAATAGGCGAATGAAATTCATTATTTAATTACTTAAATATAAGTAATTGTATTTCCAAAATTGACAGGAAGTCAGCTATTTTGCAAAAATCTGTACCTGATCATCTCCAAACTGCATCAGTCTTATCTTAAGGCATGTGGGAAGCTAAAATGCGACGCTTTTTTTACTTTGTTATACTATGTACAGTCGTGGTCAAAAGTTTTGAGAGTGATACAAATATTACTTTTCACAAAGTTTGCTGCTAAACTTTCTTAAGATCTTTGTTTCGGTTGTTTCTGTGATGTACTGAAATAGAATTACAAGCACTTCATACATTTCAAAGGCTTTTGTCGACAATTACATAATAAGAGTCAGTATTTACAGCGTTGGCCTTCTTCTTCAGGACCTCTCCAAATCGACGGGGTCTGCTCTCAATCAAACAAAATCTGACTGATAGCCAACCATTCTTTCATTAACACTTGGAGTTTGTCAGAACTATTCGGTTTTTGTTTGTCCTCCCGTCTCTTGAGGATTGAGTTCTCAATGGGATGTATATCTGGGAAGTTTCCAGGCCATGGACCCAAAATTCCAACGTGTTGGTCCCAGAGACACTTTTGCGTAATGGCACAGTGTTCCATCGCACTGGAAAATGTTTTGTTTTTCACCAAATTGTTGTTGGATTGTTGGAAGAAGTTGCTGTTGGAGGTTGTTTTGGTACTGTTCTTCATTCCTGGTTATGTTTTGGGGCAAACTTGTGAGTCCTTGGATGAGAAGCACCCCCACCCATGATGGTCTCTGGATGCTTTACTGTTGGCATGGCACAGGACTGCTCCTGCAGCTGAGTCCTCTTTAGAAGACAAGAATTGACTCTTTTAACAAGAATTGAACACTTTTCTCAAAGTTCTTGATAATGCTATAAATTGTTGATTTAAGTACAATCTTAGTAGCCACAATATCCTTCCTGTGAAGCCATTTTTATGCAACACGATGGTAGCACGCTTCTTGCAGGTGTTACATCCAAGCATATATTTGATTTCTAATATTGTTTTCCTTTCATTCTAATTAGTTCCACTGTTTCCCATCTTGCACCTGACTCCAATATTCACCCTGGTCTTGATTGGAGGAAGAGGCGAGGTAGTGGATATTTAAACTCCAGTTTGTAGCTAGATGTGTGTGTGGAAGCTCTGCTGAAGGTTTTGATCACTATTTCTTTAACTTTGCACTGTTTATTTAAAACCTATTGCTATTTTGTCGAAGTTGAATTACTTTTTGTTTAGTTGTAGCCATACCTGTGTTTTTAGTTTATCGTTAGGTAAGATTAGAGGCGAGGGGAACGAAGTACCTTCTCTATTTTCTTTTATGGTCACAGTTAGGGTAAGTTGTTTATTTATTTAGTTTTGTCTATTTTATTTAGCATTTGGAATGGTTTATAGATACCTGTGTTTTGTTTGATGTTTTGAACTTTCTTTTAGTTGAGAATAAATACCCCTCTCAAATGTTTGTGTTTTGGTGACTTTTATGTTTGGGTTGCTCATTTTTGTTGGGGTTTTCATGGGGTTGACCCACACACACACAACTCCAAACATACATTCTGTTGCGTTTGCTTTAGAACCCCGAGATTGTGTGATAGGGGACGTAACAGCTGGTCACCAGCCTTGTGCTCGCCGACATTCTCACTTGAGTTAACAAGACGATGATCTCAGGAGCTTCTTTATTGACAGCAATGAAATGCAGTGGAAAGTTTTTTAAGGATTAAGTTAATTTTCATGTGAAAGAAGGACTACGCAATTCATCTGATCACTCTTCAGAAAATTTTGGAGTATATGCAAATTATTACTGTAAAAACTTAAGCAGGATCTTTCCAATCTCCAATATTTATGTGATTATGGGTAACTTTTGGCCACAACTGTACGCACAGCAGCGGTTGAAAGTCAACATTTGACCATAAGGAGGAAATTGTTATAACTCGGCCAAGGAATATCTGACTAGTAACTAACAAAAATTGTGTTCATTCTTTCAAATGTAAGTTGCTTTGGATAAAAGTGTCTGCCAAATGCATAAATGTAAATGTACCCACTATGCTAACAGTCTATGTCTGGAGAAATTGACAGCGTACACTCTCAGTTATAGCGCCATCAGGTTGCCACAGGCCATCTTGGCACACTCAGGAGCCTGGTTGGATCTTCTCCTTGAATAGTTATTTTTGATCTGCTAAAGTTGACGTATTTTCCATTCTTATAGACTAGAGTTTTCTGTAGATTTCCTATAATTTTCCCTCCTTTTGTGCAATTGGGTTCGATTTTTCTATCACTCTGCTTAACATTTTTATCATGGAGTTTGATTCTAATGCCACAGCTATGTTCAAAGTGAAGGTAGGTGTGTCAAACGTTTGAGAAATGTTAAGTCTGTACATTGCTTTGCAGCTTATCCCTTGTGTAAAGCTTTTGGAATGGACCTTCAGACATTTGTGGCTATTTCTCACTGCTGTGCTACTTTCATAGTGTATTTGTTACTTTTATAATCATTTTAATCTCTAGAACAAATTTGGACTTGGAACAGTCTTCACAAAGTTTTCTCATGGCTCTAATATCACATATTAGAATTCACAGAAATTAAGGGGAAGGTGGTTAAAGTCTCTAATTAAACAAAACTTTTTAATAATTTAGATCATCATATTGTATTAAACCTATTCACATCGGATGTTTTTTTAAATACTTGTACAATATTTCACTGAGATTAAAGGATATGTTTAATTTAGATCAAGAGGGTTTTTGGTTGCTTTTTATTCGTTGTGATCTCCAAAAAATTAATTGTTTTGCATATTGTTGATGTGCAAAATGTTAAAAAATATTTTAACCATTTCAAGCACATAATGTTTTTTTGATGCATTGAGGGTTTAATGAGGAAGGGCCTGCTATTATTTTCGCTACAGCTGCCATATTTTTATGATTTTAAAAACAATTGGGCAGAGCTGTTCCTGCTTTCCTCACCTGTTACAGCGAAATTGTGTCCTTTGTGCTTCCTAGTTCTCCTCACATGTCCACTGTGTTGTAATTTATCCTCAGCTCCCATGGTTCACACTGATACAACAGCATCACGGTATTGTTGACTATTAATGCACTTTTTACGTAATATATGAGTAATATTTGTTTTTTTGGAACAAATAATGATTGTCATGTGACATGTTCACAGGAGTCAATTAACCAATAATAAGGTGGATAGGAATTAGATAAGATACCTTGACTTGGTTCTTCACAGTAGAGTTGGAGAACCACCAAGGGACAAAAGCTGCAGACCACACCATTCGCCTACTGTTACTGGAGATCTAGATAACTCTGTATGCCCTTTACATCAACTGAACTGGCCAGGTGCCCTGCTTTGGATTTAAATCCTTGGATTGTGAGCCATGAATTAGCCCAGGACTTGAAAGATACATCCTCCAGTTTTCTTCTGGTCAATATCAATGCCTCTGGTCTGGTAGGAGGCACTGCAGCCTGTTCTCTACCAACCCCCTCCCCCCCTCCCCCCATGTCTTATGTTGAGCGGTGTCACAACCACCTCTGGACAGATTAGTGCTTTTACTGATTCCTCCAACTGAATATTTCTAGACTGCTAATTCTCTCTGTGTGTTGGAGCACATATCTCTATTTGTCTAATGTTTACTTAAAAAGGTTTGAAAATGTAACATTGCAGTATGGAAATATATATTCTTCCTCAATGTATAATAGCTAGTTTTTTTTTTTCACCAACTTTGATGTTGGCTTGTGAAAGTGGCATTAACTTTTTTTTGTTTATAAGAGAAATTTAAAGGTTGCCAAGGTAGAATTTTGGTTGCTATGGAAGATTCAGTGACATCATACAAAGTTCCCAAAGATAATAATCCAACCCCAATGTTTTTATCCTTTTTTTAAACTGCGATAGCAATATGTCACGTTGGTTCCTATAGTAAACAGTCAGGTTGCTATGGATGAGTCAGTGACATAAAATAATTTTATATAAACCAATCCCATGTCTCTAATGTCAGTAAAAATTTCAATTTGTGACTATAATAAACACAAACCCCTGTTTCACTATAATTTTTCTTCTTGAAAATATTTTCATTAACTTTTTCATTTATTTTCAAATGGTATAATACATTTTTAAGCCCTTCTAGGTCCTATATGTTCAAATATTTTGCACAGTGCTTGGTGTGTTCTTGCACAGACTGGTAACATCCCCAAGTGTGGTGTGTTTGCGGTTTTTATGAGTTCTCAGTGTGAGTTACAGTTTTACAAAGTTTCATCCCATGTTACGTCAATGGACCATTTCTCAGAATTCTCAGCAATTTCCCAGAATTCCTTTAGTTCCAGTTTGATAAGGTATAGCAACCCATGTCAGGCGAGTTTGTAACTCTAATAATAACATAACAATGAAACATATGTGTAATTCACTAAGCTATAATTTTGTCTCGTATAACTTTAACTTTGCAAGTGAATGTAATTTAAATGAGTGAAATTCAGCACCAGCTTCTCCAAAGTCTGTTCAAAATGTGTTCTTGCGACAACAAAAGAAAGCATTTTAAAAGAAAACGCATTTCTCTCTGACTATGGGTGCTTTGGAAAGAATACCCAAGACACATTAAAAGCTATCTAGATCCGTTAAAGTTTCAAACTATGAGGCAATGAGGAAAGTAGAGGGAACTGAACACTCTGTACTGTACCAAACTGTTCCGGTAGATTCTGAATAATGCTGGAATTCTAAGACACAGACTCTTTACATAGTTCTGGTTAATTGAATCCTCCCTGATATGTAGACAAAATACAAACATATGATTTTTACCTTGTATTGATATAAAAAAGCCTTTCTCTGGAATTAAAGTCATTCAAGGCTGTGAATCACTGCAAATCCTTATAATATGTAAAATGTAGAAAATGAGTACAAGCCCACTGAATAAAGACCAGTAAAAAAAAACTATTATTACTAAAATATAACTGCAAGAAGCAATAGGGGACAAACATCAAAAAGCTAAAACAGGTCACATTGGCAGACAGGTAAATTAACAAATTTTCATTGGATTGTAAGCAAAACCATCTATGCCATTAAAAAGCTTTAGTCCTACTGAGACGTTTATAAACTTTGATCTTAAGGTGCCACTGTTGCCAGTTTATTGTGAGCTCAATGTTAAGCACTGATGACATCGAATGTTACTTTATATATTTCAACCACAAGATGGCGCTAGCACTAATCTTGTTGGGTACCTTGTTGGGACATGTTGGCAAATGTTAGCAAGCAAACTTTTGTAAAGATATGTTAAATCATTTGCAAAAAATGCAACTTTTGACTAAATCCAAGATGGCAAACATTGAAAATGCCAGATTTAGTAAAAATGGACATGGTCCGACTCGCCATGATAGTCTGAGACCAATTTTATGATTTTTACAATAAATTGTAAACAGATATAAAATTCTAAGGCAAAAAAAGCCATTTTTATGCCTAGGTGGCACTGTTCTGACAGAATGCTGACAACCTCAGATCGTAGTTATTATAACATCCACCAAGTTTGGTTCTGATGTACTTAAACACCACTGAGATGTAGCCTTTTGACCATTTTTGCAAGGATCACGCCATAATTGTTCATGGCCCCTTCATAAACGCTTCATCAAATCAATTTGAATTTGGTAAAAAATTTGGTAAAAATCTGATAATCAGTCTAGGGGGAGTTTGCAAAAGTAAGTTTTGATGATATACTGGAATTGGCCTGAGCCAATGATTAGGCAGCATGAAGAATTTTGTATCTAGACTATACAGTTCAAAATTTGTTTGCATAAACATTCCACACTAGTGGTAGATTGGGTTCATAACGGCCAATTGTATCAGTGCGCCAAATTCAATAACTTTCCTAGAGCAGGTTATAGAGATGCCATTGACTTCAATAATGGAATCAAAGAAAAATAATAAACTTTGCTGTTTAGTCCTTAAAAATAGTCAGAAAAATGTGCCATAATGCCATTTAACCTTTCTTTTTACTTTTCTGCACCACTCACCATTATTTTTTACATTTTAAATTATTTAAAAAAAGTGTTAACATTTTTTCATAGTCTATAATACAAAATATTTTGTATTTGGTTGCGTTCTAAGAGCATTATAATACGTATGTGAGTTTTGAGCATTGCATTGTTGTGTGTAAGCGACAACCTTCTGAAATGTAGTTACCGACCATTTCGAAAATAGCAGAAGGGAGCAGATCCCCATTGTCACCTCTCACCCGTGCAACCAGTACCCCAACTTTATAGCAGAAAAAACACATATAAACCCTTATTTTTCAATAATGATTTTTCTTACTCATTATTTCACGTTAAATTAAGCCCTTTTTTCTGTCTATGATCATGTGTTGTTAAAATTACAAAAATATTTCATAACTGCTTATTTTTAAGAGAACATGAAATTCCTTGAAGTTCTGCTGTCTGTTTTATAAAGCATCAGTGAAGATGATCATTGAGGATCACAAGGATTTTCAGGCATGTGGTTAAATATTGCAGTGCTGAGAACGAGGGAGGCTGAGAGGTTGAGGGAGGAAATAGACCAACGTCACGGCTTTGAGGAGAGGAGGAGATCTGAGACAAATCCTGCAAGAAACAAACCCAAGTGACCCCACTTTCTTTTGCTCTGAGCTTGGCTGAGTTCTGAAGTTGTCCAACTCATGCCAGCCAGGCTTCATTGTTTACTGAGGGTTTTTATTGTCACACATCAATCGTTTGCAAAGTATAGGTAAACCAAGACATTCTTTATTCCTAATAAACAATATAACACATACTTAACCCTTAGAAGTCTTTGTACTCTTTGACTTGTGAACCAATCACACAGGCTTTTTTAATTAAGTTGAAATGATTCCCACCTATTGTTTAATTTTGATTTCAAATATAATGTATATGTTTCAAAAAGGTTATACCTTTTAATATTGTTGGTTTTAAACAAACCTTTCAAGAGTTATTACACAAAATCCGCAAGGTAATTAAAATGTGAGAAAAGGCTTTTCAAATTCATTTTACAAAGCCCTAAATCAGTGCTCTCGATGCCATCTAGTGGTAAAAAAAGGGATATCCGTTGGAAGTACAAAACCTGTGAGATAGCTTGTGTAGCACAAAAAGCACAATGGCAAAAAAGGGTTTCAGAGAGGTTTTAAACAAAAATTTGTTATAAACGTAATTTTTAGAGCAAATTGTAAAGTGGTAAAATCAATGGGGAAGTTCACAAAAAATGGAACTATACTCACTATAGAGGATGTAACAGAAAAAAAACTAAAACATAGTGAGAATATAATTAGTATAAATTCAAGGAGATAACACGGAAGTGCAGGTAGAACAATGTCTGCGAGCAAATATCCAATCAATGAACTGCTCCTTATCCAATCAGCGATCGCTAAAGTTAAGAGGAGGGTGGGACTTCTAGTGTTTCACTCGCAAGGCAAGTAATTGTCAGCGATATGAGGAGAACGCACATCCGCGCCATCTTCAGACAGCTTTCAGGACCCGTAAGTACTCGTAATTTTTGCTTGTTTTAAATCCCTATCTTCCTGTTCTAATCCACTCGCTGCTGAAGAAGCTCATTAATTTAGCAAAATAAACAGAATCAAACTGCCATTATTTATCTGTTCATGTGATCTATACAAAGATTTATTTTAAAAATTACAATTTGCTAAGCCATCAGAACCATACTGAAAACCATGGCTAAAAATTTGCTACGTACCGAACCTTGAGCTTTGTGTACTGTTGCATCCCTTCCTTTACTGGGAAAGCACCACCATATATTTCTGCTTAGAAAACTTTGCATCATTACCACAGTACACTCCGCAATGTGTTTTTTCTGTCAGAACTTAGAATGTGAGAACATGAATCACGAGCCATGAAATGTCAACCCCTCTCTAGAAGAAGGCAAAGCAAAAAGAAAGCTGAGACAGAAAGAGCTGAGAGCAAGAGCTTCCAATCATTAAGCATACTTCCTGTATCTGGGATGTACCCATGTAACCGTGACATTTCATTGGGTAAAGGTTTTATGTGATCGAGTAAACGTGCCGTTCAGACATGGATGGGCAAAAGCAGCAATAAAATGTCAAGAAAAATTAGAGTTCCATCACAAACACTTAGATACCACTTCCTCTTCTCCATCTTCAAAGAATCCATCAAGCCAAGCAGTAATTCTTTCTGTGCCATGTCGAGCAGATGGTGGTCTTTCCGAGCAGTGAAACAGAGCCTCTCGCTGGGAGAGGCTGTCTATTCACATGAAGCTGAGACTGGAGACAGAAAACAGTACAATGGCGAGTGTGGACAGATGCGCCGGGGCCTTCAGCTAAGAGAAGAAACAGATCTGTGCCAGAGAAACAGCTCGTAGTCTTGGGTTTGTTTGTGACCTTGATTTTTTTCCTCAGAATAACCTCTAACTCCTAAACCCTTGAGAATAGGTGGTGCCCTCAGATGATAACAATTGAAAATGCACCTGTGTATCTGTGGGTTGTGGGGTTTATTAAGTTATGGCGCGCTGTTCATGTCATCACTGCAGCTTTGCTAAACTTTAGCTAAACATGGGCATTGCAAACCATTGTCATCTTGTTATTGTCAAATAATTGACAATTTCTGAACTTCAGATACCTACTAGTAATTTAGTCTGATGACACCCCAAATTAGCCAAGGTTTTAAATGTTTTCATGGATGGCAAAATTAAACTATAATATTAAATCGAAGCACCATTTTTTTAGGCTGTAAACATTTTGTTTTCCTTTATATTTAGACATTTTAACCCAATTCCACCTACCAGTAATGGGTTTCACTTCTTCACTCTTAATTTTTGACTTTTGTCGTTTGTGCCTGTCTCCTCATGCCTCTCTGCACTTGCCCCTCCCATCCTGCTGCTCTCCTAATTCCATGCACACCTGTATCTTGTTTTGTCAGGTGATTTATAACTGACTTTGATTTATGTTCATGTTTAAGAAGCTGAGGACTTTATGTCCACATTACATTGTAATTTTTTTCTGAAGATATTTGTTATTATTTATATTAGTTTTAAGTGCCTGCTGCTGTATCCTGCATTGGAATTCCATTTCAGCTTGGGCGTGAGATCTTCAACAGAATGAACCAGTCTTGTCCAGTCCAGCCAATCCGACTCTATCCGGTCCCAGTCTTACCTGGCTCAGTTTGTCTTGCCTCTCCTGGTCCTACCTGCCCAGAACTTCCAGCTAGGTTTTGTCTGTTCCTGCCTGGCTAGGTCTACCCTGGCAGGCTTGCCCAGCCCACCTCTGGGTTCCGTCTGGTCCCCTGGAATCTGCCACATGCACCACCCTGGCATCAATCCTTCCCTAGGAACCCCAAGGAGATGAAGTCTCCTCGAGATGGAATGGAGGGCTTGCCCCTCCCTTTCTTTTTGCTCTCTTAATTGCCTGCACACCTGTATCTGATCAGGTCTGGTGATTTCCTTCCCTGTCTTCTCGTTGCTGGTTCACTAACTGATTTTGATTTATGTTTACGGTCAAGAAACTGAGGATTCTGACGGCTTCAATACACTGTATTTTGTTCTGAAGGTATTTGTTATTATTTAATTTCTCTGTTCAAGCCTTTTTTCCATTCTTGTTCAGAGTGAAACCTTTCGTTAGTTTTATTCTGCCCTAAGTTTTAGTTATTTGAGGTTTTCCCTCCTATATGTTGTTTATTTTGCAATTATTAATAAAGTACCATGTATTCCTTTCCTGCTTTTTCCAAACATTCATGTTTTATGTTTTTTATGTAGAAATTCTGTATAAGCACTGTGGCTTTCCAGTTAGAAGGTTCCCAGTGACCTTCCTGGAAGGAGTTGTACTACAGTTTCCCCCACAATCCCAAACATGTGGTTAGGTTAATTGAATAATCTTAATTCCCCCCTAGGTGTGAATGTTTGAGTGGTTGTGTCTGTTGCCCTGTGATGGAATGTTCAGGCTGTGACCAATGTTCACAGGTGATAGGCACCAGCAGACCCCCGTGACCCCAAAAGGGAATATGAGAGCATGAAAATGAATTAATGAACAAATTAATGGAAAAAATGTTGGCTGTCAGTTTCGTTTGTGTTATAATTGGCCAGGTTTCTTTCTTAATGCTCAGATCGATCCGTCTATTCACTTATGTTTCCTCTTCTATTCACTCGTGATCCCCTCTTCTCTGTGTTTTCTTTATTCCTTAATTTCCAGGTCATGGAAGTCCAGCTCAATGCGTTATCGGCTAGATTATTATGATTTAGGTGCAAACATAACAGAGAGCAGGAGTCTGCACATACTCAAAAGAGATCTCAGGTGGAGCTGCGGAATCAGGCTCCAGCTCGAAGGTCCGCTTTTTCCACAGAAATGTACTGATCATTTAACCAGGTTAAATTAAACTCAAAATAGAAAAAAACTATTGAACTTTGTAAAATGTGTATGATCCACCAATTTCTTTTTTTTACTTGGTTTCAAAACAGATTCCAATAGCATAAATACTTAAGTATTCCAGTTGGTATTGTTCCAAGTAACTTTTTAAATGTTTTATTTGATTTATATTCAAAAGATGGGTGCCATTTTTTCTTGTTACTAACCCACATGTTCCAAACATCCATTTTAGTTTTTTTGTTGTTTTTTTATCTCAGACCATGACATGTAAGCTCTTAGTAGTGCTGTAGCAGTGCTTAGCAAGGGCATGGGTTTGTGTGCATGCATGAGTGAAATCAAAGAGCCAGAGGAGTTAAAAGACATTAATGATGTCTCTGCAGCGTGTGCAGCAACAGCAAGACAAAAGCACTAATCAATCTCAACAAATCTAATTAACTATTAATTAACCTCCAGGGTCTTCAAGTCCTTTAGGTGGGCAAGAAAACAGAGAGAAGAGGAGGTCTAGGAAATAAGAATGAATAGACGGATCAATCTGAGCATTAAGAAAGATACTTGGCCAATTAAAATAGAAACAGAGCTGACAGCCATATTTTTTTTCTTTATAGAGAAATTCTGATTTCCTAACGTTTATATTAAAATATAAAAAAAAAATATTTATTTTTAAAAACTGCTTAGGTCTATATAACCATAGTGACACCACAGTGACACCATCTGCAGCCAGAAGACCTAGGTCTTTTGAGGTGGTCTGTGGGTTGACTGTGACCGTTCTCACCATTCAGTGCCTCTGCTTACCTGAAATTTTTCTTAGTCTGCTACTTCAAGCCAATAGTTATTAGAAAAATATGTTTAGTATATAAATAGTTTGCTTCCCTTAGCTTCACAAGAACGTCTTGAATATTCCATGAGGGTTGGAAAATATCCCCTCACCCTTAAAATAATACCATGTCCTCGCTTTTCTCGAGGTCTATCAGGTATTTTTTCCATCTTGAATTATATGTGATGAACTTAGCCCATTATAAAGCAAAGTTTGAGTCCTTCTACAGATCAAGGTACACATCTAGTTAGACCAATCATTCAGAGAAAGAGTTATTTATAAAAAAAAATTTTTTTTCTTCAAACAGTTTTTGTGTAAAATTGTGCTAAAATTAAATGTCAGTTCTGGGAGCTTTTCTTCCTTCATTTCCAAGTCAATGAGGTCCAGCTCAATGCGTTATCAGCAAGATTAGCATTATTTAAGTGTAAACATAACAGCGAGCAGGAGTCAGCAGATATAAAGCTGCAGAATCAAGCTCCGGCTCGAAGGTCCGCTTTTTCCACTCAAATGTATTTATCATTTATCCAGGTTCAATTAAACACAAAATGGAAAAATACTATTGAATTTTGTCCAATGTGTATGATCCATTTCACCAAATGGGTGCCATTTGCTTGCTGTAACTTTCCAATAGCATACATACTTAAGTATTCCACATGGGTATTTTTTCATCTTAAGTACCGTAACTTTTTAAAATGTTTCATTGGATTTATATTCAAAAGATGGGTGACGTTTTTTTTTTTCTTTTTACTAACCCACTTGTTATTCTTTATATAAATTAAAGGACTGAAAGTGACAGGAATACGATTCTAAAACCAGGAAATCCTGCAAATTCTTTTATTTACCAAATATGTGCATATTTACACTAAAATAATGAAATCTCTGAAATAATTTGAATAACAGGATAGTATTTTTTAAATGATGCTCGAAGATAAATAAGAAATTAAGAGAACTAACATTTGCTCTTCCCATGGCTTTCTAAAGATCCAAGTGATGCGACTTCCTGCTGGATAAGCTAGGGACACGACTAAAAATATTTTTTTCATCTAAGAAAGTATTTGAAACACACATCATATATGGATTTGCATATCAATGCAAAAGAAAGGTTCTTTTAAGGTTCTCATTATATTTTATAGTGAAGTTTATGTTTCAGTGTTTTATGTGGATTTTATCAATATTTAAAATGTTTAAATCTTAAATTTGCAACACGAATAGTATGTGGTACACTTTGCCTTGTAATAAATTGTATTTATGACGCGCAATTTTAATGCTTATTAATACATCTAAAGTCCCAGGAACAGTTCAATGGAATCAACTATCCACAAAACTTTTTTTTAAATAACACGGTGAGGAAGAAATATATTTTAAAGGGTCTGCAAAATGGTTTTGAACTCAGATGAGGAAGGTGTGGCTAATTTCTATATTGCAGCTGTGCACCAGGAGGCATTCCAGGTGCCTTCGGTCTCTATTTGTGTTGAGCATCCTTGTCTTCAACATATAAATGGTTCTAAATCTAAATTCAGTGATGATTAAAGCAGAAGAATGTTTATTAAGCATCTGATCTGCATTTTAAACTGGGAATGGATGCTTCGAGAAAAGCCCCCTTAGGGCAAGAATCTCCCGACTAAATAGCTGATGAAACTCTGAGCAAGTGGTTCAAAGAATCCCTTCAAACCCAAGAATGTTTCCCAATTTTTTGGAATATTTCACAATTATTTAAGAGCAGCTTTTTAGAAAAACTGAAAAAAAATGGCCCTCATGCATGCAACGAATGCACTGTGCCTGTGCTCCACACTACAATATGTAATGTTTATTCAGATTGAAACCCATGCAAAAAGAGGCTGCATTGAGACATTTCTGATCTTTAACAATTGAATACACACAAAAACTTAAAATTTTCCACTTAAATGTGAAACTTAACCATAAAGTGAACAGGACACCCTTGAGGTGCCACACTACTTGAGGTTAATAGATTAACATTTATGATGGCAGAATAAGAGTGAAGAGGAGACTTTTGTGGAGGGTTGACACAGTCTATACAAGCATGAAAGTGGGTGAGATTGAGACAAGGGAAGGATGCTGGTTACGTGAGCGCCTATCATCAGAGCGTGAAGAGATAATCCTCCAGTAAAGTCACGTTTCAAGAGCTCAGAAGGTGGACAGATGGCACTGGCCAAGGCAAGAGATGGGAATGCATATGAGCTTTTTTCCCTTTGATTTCGAGCCAAAAAGTGGGAGAGATCGTACCGGTGAAATCAGGACACATAATGCAGGGATGCATTGTTATAAAACATTGATGACTCACAATATTAGAGCTTTCTTTATTGTGTAAGAGCAGGAGTGATGCAGCATTTTTATACATATAGTCTGCAGTCGGGGATACCTTGAATGATATCGGCGAATTGATTCATAGGAAGATGGCGTGGCGACCGGATGGGGTGGAATTCTTTTTTGATCATCCGAGTGGAGCTTGCTTAAATGTACGCAAGGCTAGAGCACTTCATTTAACACTTCCATAAATTAGTTCAATAGAACTTCAACTCTGGACTGTCCTGCTGTGATTTTTGGCCTTGTCGTAAATAGTTTAGGCAGTGATCAAGGAATCAGGTGAGGGGGATTATTTGCGACCATATGACATTATAAAGGGATATAAAGAGTATAAGCCCCACCCACTGAATGTTTAATTGTGTTGTTTTTAGTTGCTTTTAAAAGGTTGTGAGAGAATCTGCTTTACGGATTGGGATGGTGAGAGAATTCCACCAGCTAGGAACTGTGAAGGAGAAGGTTCTGGAGAGAGGTTTTCTGACGCTCTGAGACTGCATTCATTTTCTGAACTGAGGGCATCTGGAGGGGATGCACGACTGCAGGAGTTTGTGGAGGTATGATGGAGTGGAGCCTGTGACTTTCCTGTATACAAGCATCCGTGATGCGAGCCTCAGCAAGAAGCTAGTGGAGAGAGATGAGGAGAGGAGCGGTTCCATGAAGATCAGCTGAGGTGCTGAGTATCATTTGAAGGGAGTATCATCTGACTGCAAAGGAAGGAAGTCCGGCGAGAAGAGCATTGCAGTAGTCGAGTCTTGATATGACCAGTGCTTGGACCAGAAGTTGAATGTTCTGTGAGGAGGTGTCAGATCTTTCTGATGTTAAACAAAGCGAAACTACATGCTCAGGTGATGTGCTCCTTGAATGTTAGCTGCTCATTGGAGATCACTTCAAAATTTCGGACAGAGGTGGATGGAGAGATGGTCGATGACTCTAGTTGTATGGAGAAGTCATGCTGGACAGTGGGGTTGGCAGGGATAACCAGCAGTTCTGTCTTTGCCATGTTGAGGTGTAGGTGATGCTTCTTCAACAAAGTAGAAATGTTTTTGCAGCAGTAGAGTCATCAGGATGGAATGTGTCATCGGCATAACAATGGTAGGAGAATCAGGATGATGCGACCCAGGATAGGTTGAGAAGAGCAGAGGACCAAGAACTGAACCCTGTGGAACTTCTATGTATTAGACACCTCGTCCCTTGGGCCAACTCTGAAGGCTCTAGCAGTAAGGTAAGACTTCAGTCAGTCCAATCCAGATGCTCTTAGTTATAAGTGTGGGCAGAAGGTTTTGATGGCTGACCATGTTGAAGGCTGCACAGAGATCCAGCCTCTAAGAGAGAAGAGCAGGTTCTAGTTTCTAGAGCAATGTCAAGTGGCGTATTGGTGGAGGTGGTCGTCCTATGGTCCTTAAGAGGTCCGTTCTGCCGTTTTGGCCTTTGGCTAGCCACTTCACCTGCATTGCCCTGTATGGATGTGTGTGACTGGTGAAGTGTGTTTGGTGGTGAGTAGGAGGCCGTAAGCACAAAATGGCAGCCACGAACTTTTGGGGGGTCTGGAAAAGCGGTATATAAATTAATGGCATTATTATCATTAGTTTCTGTAAAATTTCTGCTCTTTATCCTGATTTCTGTACATATTGTTTTATTTCTTACTCCGTCACCATCAGAGTTTGGTTTTTCCTCACCCACAGTTCGTACTTGGGTTTCAGTCTACGCATTTATTATCGTTTGTAACAGTTTGGTTTGATT
>SRMA01027157.1:110622-129218 GCA_007224835.1 Danionella cerebrum | reverse complement strand
CGGCGACCATCGCTGCGAAAAATGGACGAATCTAAGTAAAATATGAGCACTGACAGAATCTATGCTGAGATTCAGAGGTGCCGCGGTTTGGTGGCTTCAGCAATCTGGGCAAGCACAGCAACACCTTGCTCTGAGGTAAGCAACCTTTGATATTCCAGCAGAGTAATTGCGTCGAATAGAGAAGCAAACCACTATTCGATCAGAAAAAAAAGCAGCATTAGTGTAGAGGCAAGCGCTCCTCTTATAGTGCGGCTGATTGCTAATCATCTACACTCGCAAATTAATTTGCCCGTAATAAATTCAGCTCCACCCCTCTCAACATCGGGATCTCCCCTAGTCGAAAATTCAACAGCGTCTGCCTTTCGACTGAGAGGGAACCCCAATTCTCATGTTTTTTTGGAACCCCAATTCTCATGTCCCTAAAATAGGAGAAGACAAAAAAAAAAAAAACAAGACGCAACTCGCGGCAGTTAATTCGCTCCATTTGTCGCCTCTTACGAACAGCAAGGGGGTGCTAGGGACCTATTCTACCCCGGGTCCCCACGGGGACAGATGATGGGAGATATACGGAGCATAGTAAAAATCAAATACAGATATTGGATTAAACATTTCTATGAAAGACTAAAACATGTCTAGGAATTTGCTGCCAAGACCATTGAAATACTGTAAAATTCGGGCAAAATTGCCTTAAACGTGTCACTTTCTTCAACAGTTTTTACTTTTTTAGTATTAATTGGTAAGTTTTCCCCTCCTCCTCCTCCACCACCACCACAATTGTCATGTTTTTTTACACAATGCTAATTTTGGTAATTGGTCTGTCAACAAATCCCAATTCATATTAGAGTCCCAACATCTTTTAAAGACAAAAACAGTCACGTACCTTTGATTACTGGTAAGTTTGCCCATAAATACCTGTGTAGAAGGAATTTTGCTTCAAATAGTTTGACTCTCTTCCAGTCTTTCATTTGTCAGTATCTTCCTTTTCGTTTGTTTACATTTCTCTTTTTATCCCTCTTACATAGGATGGCAACCTTGGTAATATATGTCGGTTATTACAATCCACTGACAACTTTTTGTGTATAATGGAGTCCCTAAAACAGAAAAAGACAAAAAAAAAACAGGCGGCAACTCACGGCAGTTAATTGGCCCCATTTGTCGCCTCTTACGCACAGCAAGGGGGTGCTAGGGACCTATTCTACCCCGGGTCCCCACGGGGACAGATGATGGGAGATAGACGGAGCATAGTAAAAATCAAATACAGACATTGGATTAAACATTTCTATGAAAGACTAAAACATGTCTAAGAATTTGCTGCAGAGGCCTTTGAAATACTGTAAAATTCGGGCAAAATTGCCTTAAACGTGTCACTTTCTTCAACAGTTTTTACTTTTTTAGTATTAATTGGTAAGTTTTCCCCTCCTCCTCCTCCTCCTCCACCACAACCACAATTGTCATGTTTTTTACACAACGCTAATTTTGGTTTTGGGTCTGTCAACAAATTCCAATTCATATTAGAGCCCCAACATCTTTAAAAGACAAAAACAGTCACGTACCTTTGATTACTGGTAAGTTTGCCCATAAATACCTGTGTAGAAGGATTTTTGCTTCAATTAGTTTGACTCTCTTCCAGTCTTTCATTTGTCAGTATCTTCCTTTTCGTTTGTTTACAATTCTCTTTTTATCCCTCTTACATAGGATGGCAACCTTGGTAATATATGTCGGTTATTACAATCCAATGACAACTTTTTGTTTATAATGGAGTCCCTAAAACAGAAAAAGACAAAAAAAAAAACAGGCCGCAACTCACGGTAGTTATTTGGCCCCATTTGTCGCCTCTTACGAACAGCAAGGGGGTGCTAGGGACCTATTCTACCCCATATCCCCACGGGGACATATGATGGGAGATAGACGGAGCATAGTAAAAATCAAATACAGACATTGGATTAAACATTTCTATGAAAGACTAAAACATGTCTAGGAATCTGCTGCCAAGACCATTGAAATACTGTAAAATTCAGACAAAATTGCCTTAAACGTGTCACTTTCTTCAACAGTTTTTACTTTTTTAGTATTAATTGGTAATTTTCCCCTCCTCCTCCTCCACCACCACCACCACAATTGTCATGTTTTTTACACAATGCTAATTTTGGTAATTGGTCTGTCAACAAATTCCAATTCATAGTAGAGTCCCAACATCTTTTAAAGACAAAAAAAGTCACGTACCTTTGATTACTGGTAAGTTTGCCCATAAATACCTCTGTAGAAGTATTTTTGCTTCAAATAGTTTGACTCTCGTCCAGTCTTTCATTTGTCAGTATCTTCCTTTTCGTTTGTTTACAATTCTCTTTTTATCCCTCTTACATAGGATGGCAACCTTAGTAATATATGTCGGTTATTACAATCCACCGATAACTTTTTGTGTATAATGGAGTCCCTAAAACAGAAAAGACAAAAAAAAACAAGCCGCAACTCACGGCAGTTAATTGGCCCCATTTGTCGCCTCTTACGCACAGCAAGGGGGTGCTAGGGACCTATTCTACCCCGGGTCCCCACGGGGACAGATGATGGGAGATAGACGGAGCATAGTAAAAATCAAATACAGACATTGGAGCAAACATTTCTATGAAAAACTAAAACATGTCTAGGAATTTGCTGCCAAGACCATTGAAATACTGTAAAATATAGACAAACTTTGTCACTTTCTTCAACAGTTTTTACTATTTTAGTATTAATTGTTCCCTTTCAGTCGGTACCGGAGACGTTTAGTCGATGACCGACTGAATGGGAGCTGATCTCCATGGGAGATTGGACCGAATTGTTTAACGGGCAAATTGATTTGCAGGCGTGAGTGATTGATTAGCAATCAGCCGGGTATAAGACCGGGCGTAACGCACGCTTCAGTATGCGATTTTCCTTCGGAGCGGACTGAGTGTGACTCTCCTCTCTAAACTTTGACGCTAAACCGCCAGTTGAGATCGAGGTTGCTTACCTAGCAAATACAGCGTGGTCCTCTGCTAGCCCAGTATAGCACGCCGCTGTTCGCTGCGCCTCAGTCTTTTCCGGCATTAGCCTGTCCAGTGTTATTGTTAGCCGTTTGTTCACATCCTGTCCATTTTTCACGACACGATGAGCAAAACGTGCTGTAATCCTGGCTGCGTTGGGTTTATCTCGTCGAAGGACGGTCACGAGAAATGCGTGGAGGGTTTGGGCTTCCAACACACCCGCGCTGCTCTTGTGAGGCGAGAGTGCGTGCATTGCAACGCTCTCCCTGCGCGCACACTGAGGTAGGCGGTCCTTCTTCGAGGAGGAGGTTCTCGGTGAGCCTTCGACTCCGAGGGGTCTGTCCCAAAAAACCTCACCTGCGGCTTTGGGCGACTGGTGTCAGGTGATCCCTCGCACCGCCCCCAAAGCCCGAGTGTGCTCCCCGTCTGGTCCGCGGGGGACTCGGATAGCGCTTCGGCGTTGCCTTTGCCCTCGTGTGACCTTGCTGACGATCTGCTCTCCCTCGCAGCATCGGAAGGGGCGCTTTCTTCGGAGTCCTTCAGCTCACCGCTGCCACCCTCCGGGGTCGCGGCAGAGCCGGAGCCCGATGCATTCGCGGTGCTCTCCAAGGCCGCGGCCGCAATTGGGCTCGAGGTGCAAGCACCTTCCAGCTCAGGGCCGTCGCGGTTGGATGACTGGTTCTTAGGTAAGCGCCGGGGCTCCGCCCCCCGCGCTCCTGAAGTTCCTTTCTTCCCGGAGGTGCACGAGGAGCTCACTAAATTCTGGCAGGCTCCCCTGTCTGCCAGGGCTTCCAGCTCCTCCCCCTTCACCACCTTGGATGACGCAGCAGCTAGGGGGTATTCTGCGATTTCCCCGGGTGGAGCAGGCTGTCGCGGTGCACTTGTGCCCCGGCAGTGCTGCCGCTTGGCGGTCTCGTCCGACTGTTCCCTCCAAAGCTGGTAAGTTTTCGGCAGCCCTGATGACGAAGGCTTACTCAGCCGCGGGTCAAGCTGCTGCATCGCTGCATGCTATGGCGACCTTACAGGTCCTCCGTGACATGCACCAAGGGGGTGGTGACCAGCAGTCTCTCAGAGACTTGCGCTCGGCCACTGATTTAGCGCTTCGTGCTACTAAATCAGCTGCGCTGAACATTGGTCGCACGATGTCCACACTCGTGGTCCAGGAACGCCATCTCTGGTTCGAGCAGGCAACTATGCTTCCCGAAGACCGTAACAGGTTTCTGGATGCACCTGTCTCACCAGATGGCCTCTTTGGCGTCACCGTGGATGATTTCGCGTCAAAGGTCTCCACGATCAGGAAACAGGCAGAGGGTCTGGGTGAGCTCAAGGT
Organism: Danionella cerebrum; assembly: GCA_007224835.1. Lineage (NCBI taxonomy): Eukaryota > Metazoa > Chordata > Actinopteri > Cypriniformes > Danionidae > Danionella > Danionella cerebrum. The sequence goes on along the minus strand of SRMA01027157.1, from coordinate 124,886 downwards.
CCCGCGCCGGAAGCGACGGCGTTCCGTTGCTTCTGCGCCGGACCCCTCTCCGCCTGTTCGCCGCCAAAGAGAGCGTCCTCCGTCACGGTCTGTGCCTTCGACCTCTGGTCCGAGGAAGACCCCTACACGACGGAAGACGCAGTCAACCTCGGAGGGTTCTTGAAGGCAGACGAGAGCTTCTAGTAAGAAGCGCCCCTGAGGTTGGCGACTCGGGAGGTCATGAGCTGTCTTCCGGGTCAAGTCACCGACCCAACTCCCCTTGGAGGGGGGGAGTCCACCACACACTCCTCGCTGCCGTCCTTCGGGACGGCGGCACCTATTGTGTCAAAGACAGTTCTCCGCCTTGGCGACCATCGGCACGTCCCGACCAGTACCCCTGTCAGCTTACCTGGGAGCCTGGCGGAAGCTTCCCGGGGTCTCACAGTGGGTGGTCCGGACAATCCGGCAGGGCTACACGATTCAGTTCGTGAAAGCCCCCAGGTTTCGAGGCGTAGTGCACTCCCTGTCCCCGGACAGGCGCCTCATTCCTGCGAGAGGAGATCGACGCCCTTTTGACAAAAGGAGCTGTCGAGCCGGTCCCTCCAGCCGATACGGAACGCGGGTTTTACAGCCCATACTTCCTGGTCCCCTAGAAATCAGGCGGGCTGCGACCAATCTTGGACCCGAGGCATCTGAACCGAAGCCTGGCCAAGCTTCGGTTTCGGATGTGACGGTCCGCTGCATTCTACCGTACATCCGTCCTGGAGATTGGTTCGCGACAATCGACCTGAAGGACGCGTACTTTCAGGTAGAAGTGGTTCCGAGACACAGACCCTTTCTAAGGTTCTGTTTCAAGGCCATGCATACCAGTACAAGGTCCTACCCTTCGGTCTTGCCCTCCCCGCGCACCTCACGAAGGTTGCCCGGGCCGCTCTTGCCCCGCTCCGCCAGGCAGGCATTCGGATCCTGGACTACCTCGACAATTGGCTTTTCATAGCCTCGTCCAGGGACCAGTTGATCCGACACTGAGGCAAGGTGCTTCAGCACTTAAACCGATTGGGTCCGAGGGTCAACTGGGAAAAGAGTTGCCTCACTCCTGTGAGAGTCATCTCCTTTCTCGGGATGGAGCTGAACTCCGAGAGCATGCGGGCGCACCTGTCGGTAGATTGCTCCCGGGCCTTGCTGGCCGCCTTATTCGCGGTGTCCTCTCGACAAGTGGTCAGACTGAAGTTACTTCAGAGGCTCCTGGGGCATATGGCAGTCGCAGCCTCAGTGATTCCACCCGGGCTCCTGCATATGTGACCACTTCAGCTATGGCTTCTCTCGCGAGTTCCAACTTGGGCATGGCGTCGGGGAGCTCTTCGTCTGTCCGTGACAGACGCGCTCCCTCACCGGAAGGTCTGGAAGTCGGTACGATTCCTGCGAGCTGGAGTGCCCCTAGTGTGCATCATCCAGTCGCGTAGCGGTCACCCGACGCCTCCAAGACCGGTTGGGGCGCCGTGTGCGGTTCCCACCGAGAGTCCGGTTCCTGGAACGGACTGGTTTCTCGCTGGCACATCAACCGTCTCGAGCTAGTAGCAGTGATCCTCCGGGATCGGCACATGCTGGTCAGGACTGACAGCACTGCGGTCGTAGCGTACATCAACCACCAGGGCGGTGTACGCTCCCGCTTCCTGCACTACCTCGCCTAACAGCTGCTCCTCTGGAGTTAGAGCGACTTCCGTCGGTCGAGCCTTCATATCCCTGCGGAGTGTAACAGGATCGCGGTTCCGCCGTCCAGATTCCACCCCTCATCAGGAGATTGGCGACTCCATCCTCGGGCTGTTTAGCAGATTTGGGACATCTTCGCGAGGCCCAGGTACCTGCTGCCTCCCGGGAGAATACCCATTGCCGGCTCCTATTCCTGTCCCTGGCTCCTCTCGGGACAGATGCGCCGGCTCACTGCTGGCCCAGGAACAAACGCTTATGTGCGTTTTCCCCAGTGAAGCCTCCTAGCACAACCTCTGTGCATGGTCAGGGGGGACGAGCGCAGGCTACTCTTTCGCCCTCTTCTGGCCTAACAGAGTATGGTCTCCAGACCTCTCTGCGCTCGTGACAGCCCCCCCTTGGCCGATCCCCCTGAGTCCAGATCTGACTCAAGGGGGGGGGATACAGGCACCCGCGGCCAGACCTCTGGGCCCTACTTGTATGGCATATCTGTCCGCGGTGGACCCCGAGCCTCTACCACCCCTCGCGGTGACTACCTATACCTTGCGTTAGCCCCCTCCACTGAGTGTGCTACGCTGGCAAGTGGGGTCGGTTCGTCGAATGGTGCTCTTCCCACCAGGAAGACCCCGGGACATGCCCCATCTGAGTCGTGTTGACCTTCTTCCAGGAGAGGTTCGATCGGGGGCTGTCCCCATCGGCCCTCAAGGTCTACGCCGCCGCTATTTCTGCCTTCCACCTCCGGGTTGAAGGGAAATCAGTGGGCAGCCACGCACTGACGGTGAGATTTCTCAAGGGGGCTAAGCGCCTCCGGCCTCCTAGACCACCCTCCTTTCCTCTTGGGACCTCTCCGTCGCCCTTCGGGGCTGCGGAAGTCACCTTTGAGCCCTGGCATTTGGCAGAGCCGCGTGTCCTCTCACGGAAGACCGCACTCTTGCTTGCTTTGGCCTCAATTAAGAGGTTGGGAGATCTCTAGGCACTGTCCGCCGACGAATCCTGCCTGGAATTCGGCCCTGGCGTTCCCTGGTCTCCACCAGGCCCAGGCCCGGATTCATCCCCAAGGTCCCATCCGTCCCCCTCTGGGACCAAGTGGTGACCTGCAAGCTCTGCCCCGGGAGGAGGCAGATCCAACCCAGGGTTTGTTGTCTCCACTGAGCCCTTCGGGTCTACCTGGACAGAACCCGGGAGCTACTCAGCTCCAAGCAGCTCTTCATTTGTTTCAGAGGCCAGCGTAGGGTTCCGCTGTCTTCAAGCAAGGCTGGCACACTGATCGTGGAGGCCATTTGCCCTGCTTATGAGGCGTGTGATATGTCCCCTGCCCTCTCCATCTGAGGGCCCACTCCACTCGCGGCGTCGCTGCTTCGTGGATGTTGGCTAGGGGGGTCTCACTCGCTGGCATATGTCGAGCTGCGGGTTGGTCTACACCACACACATTCAGCAGGTTTTTCAACCTTCACAAGCTCCGTTCCCTCCGCGGTCCTGTGTGGTGGCAGGCCCCCTCAGGGAACGGAGCAGGTGTAGTAGCTTGCAGTACTCTCTTAAATGAGCAGTACACATCTTGTGCCCCCCCCTTTGGGGTGGCTCTTCTCCTCCCCCCTTCGGCATCTGACTGTGCGGAGCAGTCAGCTCTGCTAGGTTCTGCTCTGGAGCTCGCTTCGGTCTGGCCCCAGCAGAACTAGGGTCCGGATCTGGGAGTCCCCCTTTTTATTGGTGCTCCCTTTCTGTGTATTTTTTCTACAGCTCCCCCTCCAGGCGGCTAGTAGGAACCCGTCCCGTTACCCCCCTGCCTTGGTGAGTAACGATGAGTTACGTCTCTGCCACTCTATTGTCTGCAGAACGCCTTCGCTGGTAGCCCTGCGGGTCTCGACGCGATCTCCGCGCACCCCTCTCCACGATGAGGGGTGCCCTCCTTCTGGTCGCCTTCGCAACAACCGAGTACAGCTTACGCTCTCAGTGTTGGACGACTTCCCCGTCAATGAAAATTACGGGCAGGGGCAGAAGGAGTTCCCATTCAGGTATTACAGCTTAATTCACTAACCTTCTCCAAGTTTAGTGCGGGCCTGTTTGGATGGACTTCGGGCATGGCGCTTTGTAGAGGCTCCCATTCAGTCGGTCATCGCCTAAACGTCTCCGGTACCGACTGAAAGGGAACGTCTAGGTTACTTGCGTAACCCCACGTTCCCTGAATAGGGAACGGAGACGCTTCCTTTCTGCCATGCCTTTGAAGTCGGGAGACTGAGGCGCCGGAGGTAAGTAGGTCGGCTCCTCAGGAAAATCCCATACTGAAGCGTGCATTACGCCCGGTCTTATACCCGGCTGATTGCTAATCAATCACTCACGCCTGCAAATCAATTTGCCCGTTAAACAATTCGGTCCAATCTCCCATGGAGATCAGCTCCCATTCAGTCGGTCATCGACTAAACGTCTCCGTTCCCTATTCAGGGAACATGGGGTTACGCAAAGTAACCTAGACGGTAATTTTCCCCTCCTCCTCCTCCTCCACCACCACCAACACCAGAATTGTGTTTTTTTACACAATGCTAATTTTAGTTATTGGTCTGTCAACAAATTCCAATTTATATTAGAGTCCCAACATCTTTTAAAGACAACGTACCTTTGATTACTGGTAAGTTTGCCCATAAATACCTGTGTAGAAGGATTTTTGCTTCAAATAGTTTGACTCTCGGCCAGTCTTTCATTTGTCAGTATATTCCTTTTCGTTTGTTTACATTTCTCTTTTTATCCCTCTTACATAGGATGGCAACCTTGGTAATATATGTCGGTTATTACAATCCACTGACAACTTTTTTTGTATAATGGAGTCCCTAAAACAGAAAAAGACAAAAAAAAAAACAGGCGGCAACTCACGGAAGTTAATTGGCCCCATTTGTCGCCTCTTACGAACAGCAAGGGGGTGCTAGGGACCTATTCTACCCCGGGTCCCCACGGGGACAGATGATGGGAGATAGACGAGCATAGTAAAAATCAAATACAGACGTTGGATTAAACATTTCTATGAAAGACTAAAACATGTCTAGGAATTTGCTGCCAAGACCATTGAAATACTGTAAAATTCGGGCAAAATTGCCTTAAACGTGTCACTTTCTTCAACAGTTTTAACTTTTTTAGTATTAATTGGTAAGTTTTCCCCTCCTCCTCCTCCACCACCACCACAATTGTCATGTTTTTTACACAATGCTAATTTTGGTAATTGGTCTGTCAACAAATTCCAATTCATATTAGAGTCCCAACATCTTTTAAAGACAAAAACAGTCACGTACCTTTGATTACTGGTAAGTTTGCCCATAAATACCTGTGTAGAAGGATTTTTGCTTCAAATAGTTTTTCTCTCGGCCAGTCTTTCATTTGTCAGTATATTCCTTTTCGTTTGTTTACATTTCTCTTTTTATCCCTCTTACATAGGATGGCAACCTTGGTAATATATGTCGGTTATTACAATCCACTGACAACTTTTTGTGTATAATGGAGTCCCTAAAACAGAAAAAGACAAAAAAAAAAAAAACAAGCCGCAACTCACAGTAGTTATTTGGCCCCATTTGTCGCCTCTTACGCACAGCAAGGGGGTGCTAGGGACCTATTCTACCCCGGGTCCCCACGGGGACAGATGAAGGGAGATAGACGGAGCATAGTAAAAATCAAATACAGACATTGGATTAAACATTTCTATGAAAGACTAAAACATGTCTAGGAATTTGCTGCCAAGACCATTGAAATACTGTAAAATTCAGACAAAATTGCCTTTAACGTGTCACTTTCTTCAACAGTTTTTACTTTTTTAGTATTAATTGGTAATTTTCCCCTCCCCCTCCCCCACCACCACCACCGCAATTCTCATGTTTTTTTACGCAATGCTAATTTTGGTTATTGGTCTGTCAACAAATTCCAATTCATAATAGAGTCCCAACATCTTTTAAAAACAAAAACAGTCACGTACCTTTGATTACTGGTAAGTTTGCCCATAAATACCTGTGTAGAAGGATTTTTGCTTCAAATAGTTTTACTCTCGGCCAGTGTTTCATTTGTCAGTATCTTCCTTTTCGTTTGTTTACATTTCTTTTTATCCCTCTTACATAGGATGGCAACCTTGGTAATATATGTCGGTTATTACAATCCACTGACAACTTTTTGTTTATAATGGAGTCCCTAAAAAAGAAAAAGACAAAAAAAAAAACAGGCGGCAACTCACGGCAGTTAAATGGCCCCATTTGTCGCCTCTTACGAACAGCAAGGGGGTGCTAGGGACCTATTCTACCCCGGGTCCCCAAGGGGACAGATGATGGGAGATAGACGGAGCATAGTAAAAATCAAATACAGACATTGGAATAAACATTTCTATGAAAGACTAAAACATGTCTAGGAATTTGCTGCCAAGACCATTGAAATACTGTAAAATTCGGGCAAAATTGCCTTAAACGTGTCACTTTCTTCAACAGTTTTTACTTTTTTAGTATTAATTGGTAAGTTTTCCCCTCCTCCTCCACCACCACCACAATTGTCATGTTTTTTTACACAATGCTAATGTTGGTAATTGGTCTGTCAACAAATTCCAATTCATATTAGAGTCCCAACATCTTTTAAAGACAAAAACAGTCACGTACCTTTGATTACTGGTAAGTTTGCCCATAAATACCTGTGTAGAAGGATTTTTGCTTCAAATAGTTTGACTCTCGTCCAGTCTTTCATTTGTCAGTATCTTCCTTTTCGATTGTTTACATTTCTCTTTTTATCCCTCTTACATAGGATGGCAACCTTGGTAATATATGTCGGTTATTACAATCCACTGACAAGTTTTTGTTTATAATGGAGTCCCTAAAACAGAAAAAGACAAAAAAAAAAAAACAGGCCGCAACTCACGGAAGTTATTTGGCCCCATTTGTCGCCTCTTACGCACAGCAAGGGGGTGCTAGGGACCTATTCTACCCCGGGTCCCCACGGGGACAGATGATGGGAGATAGACGGAGCATAGTAAAAATCAAATACAGACATTGGATTAAACATTTCTATGAAAGACTAAAACATGTCTAGGAATTTGCTGCCAAGACCATTGAAATATTGTAAAATTCGGGCAAAATTGCCTTAAAAGTGTGTCACTTTCTTCAACAGTTTTTACTTTTTTAGTATTAATTGGTAAGTTTTCCCCTCCTCCTCCTCCTCCACCACCACCACAATTGTCATGTTTTTTACACAATGCTAATTTTGGTAATTGGTCTGTCAACAAATTCCAATTCATATTAGAGTCCCAACATCTTTAAAAGACAAAAAAAGTCACGTACCTTTGATTACTGGTAAGTTTGCCCATAAATACCTGTGTAGAAGGATTTTTGCGTCAAATAGTTTTACTCTCGGCCAGTCTTTCATTTGTCAGTATCTTCCTTTTCGTTTGTTTACATTTCTTTTTATCCCTCTTACATGGGATGGCAACCTTGGTAATATATGTCGGTTATTACAATCCACTGACAACTTTTTGTGTATAATGGAGTCCCTAAAAAAGAAGAAGACAAAAAAAAAAACAAGCCGCAACTCACGGCAGTTAATTCGCCCCATTTGTCGCCTCTTACGAACAGCAAGGGGGTGTTAGGGAAAATCAAGGTTCGTGGGAGGCCTTTAACATTAGACCCTATGCGCTTTTCGTGGGAGGTCTGGTTCGAGGGAGAGGCTCACGATCTGTACACCCACTCCGCATTTGAGTGCATTAGCAAAAGGGATGCTTGGGGGGAAGGAGGGGGGCACTGGATTTTTGACCACTGGGGACACCGGCTCACCATACAAGGGGTGTCCACGAACCATGTCTCTCCCACGTGCAATGACTTTGAATGGGTTTCTGGGGTCAGAGCTTTCCCATTGGCTGTCGGGTCGGACTGACCACTGGGTGGGCGGGGCTGTCCACGAACCATGACTGCATCCCACGTACAATGACTTTGAATGGGTTTCTGGGGTCAGAGCTTCCCCATTGGCTGTCGGGTCGTACTGACCACTGGGTGGGCGGGGCTGTCCACGAACCATGACTGCATCCCACGTACAGTGGCTTTGAATGGGTTTTGGGGTTAGTGCTTCCCCATTGGCTGTCAGGTCTGACTGACCACTCGGGGTGGGCGGGGCTGTCCACGAACCATGACTGCATCCCACGTACAATGACTTTGAAGGGGTTTTGAGGTTAGTGCTTCCCCATTGGCTGTCAGGTCTGACTGACCACTCGGGGTGGGCGGGGCTGTCCACGATCCATGACTGCATCCCACGTACAATGACTTTGAATGGGTTTTGAGGTTAGTGCTTCCCCATTGGCTGTCAGGTCTGACTGACCACTCGGGGTGGGCGGGGCTGTCCACGAACCATGACTGCATCCCCCGTACAATGACTTTGAATGGGTTTTGAGGTTAGTGCTTCCCCATTGGCTGTCAGGTCTGACTGACCACTCGGGGTGGGCGGGGCTGTCCACGAACCATGACTGCATCCCACGTACAATGACTTTGAATGGGTTTTCGTGTCGATGGTCCCTGAATGGTCGGCGATGGGTCCGGTGACCCCCGGGGGGGGCGGGGCTGTCCACGAACCATGACTGCATCCCACGTACAATGACTTTGAATGGGTTTTCGGGTTGATGATCCCCAATGGGTCGGTGGGTGGGCGGGTGGGCGGGGCTTGTCCACGAACCATGATTCCTCCCATGAACAATGACTTTGAATGCTATTTTCGTCGGACGACCAGATGGGGGGGTGGAACCTTCAGGGCCGTCCTCAGGCATGCCCACGGTGGGGGCTGTGCGCTCGTAGGCGGGGCTTGTTGCTAGGGTAAGGAGTTTCGCCCAGGAAGGTCCGATCGTCTTGAAATCGCCAGGGGGGCACCGGGGGGACCCCTGGCGGACGTGGGTGAAGTTTCGTGTCGTTTCGACAATGTCCACGAACCATGACTATTGGAAATCAACACACGTGGGAGGCGAAAACGGGCCCCTGTAGGGGGGAGGGTAAGCGGCACCGCCCTGAAAACGCTAGGGGGGGGTCAGGGAGCCCCCTAGAGTGTGTCCACAGAGCGGCGGTATTTTTACACGACGTCCACCAACCCGGACTTTTTTTTGTACACGAGGTATCACAGGTGGGATTTTGGGCTACGGTTCGGGGTCAAAAGGTCAGAGGGCGGCCAAACTCTGTAGGTTGGTGCTCCCCGGCACCAGGTACCCGCCTTCCGAGTTTCGTGCCGATACCTGGCTCCTACGCCGCACAGCTTGCGTTTAACCACCTTCCCCATGTTAGTTCTGAATGAAAATGCACAGAGGGTCTCAGAGCATTACAGAGACAGAGGGCTTTTTCAGAGAGAGCCAGAAAAAGGCCAATTATTGGCCCCGAAGGGTCCCGGGGCCCGTCCTTTCGGTATGTTGTAGAGGGCCCCCCTAAGGGCCAGCGAGACGAATTTGGGGCCCCTCGGACCTTCGGTGGCTGATCCGCAGCCATGTACGCGCACCATAGACTCCCATTCATTTCGGTCATGGTTCGTGGACAAGGCCGGAAGAGGGGGTTAAAAAGGTCCTAGCGCTTCGAAATTGATGTCGAGGTATCGCCACTGTGCCTCGAGTGTGTGTGAAAAGTTTCGGGACGATCGGACATCGTTTAGTATTTTTAACGAATAAAAAGATTGAAAAAAGCGCTCTAAAATGGAGTCATTGAGTGTAGGGTGCTCGTGGTGTGTGTTGCGCTGCTCACAGCTATGCAAAACCTAGTATCTAAAGTTGCAGGACCTCCTTACGAAAAAAAAGGGTGAGGTTTGGTGGAGTTTGGGGAAGCTTGTGGGAAACGGGGAGTAAAACTGTGTTTCGGGCCTAGTGAAGCCTAAACCAGGAAGTATGAGAGGTTCGATGGGTTCAGAGGGTCGCAGATACCTCAATGAGACCTCGAATTTTCGCGCCAATACCACGAGATGGTGTGTGAGGTTTTGTAAAGATTCGTTGAGGTTTTCATCCTAATTTGCATAAAAACGCTTAAAAACGAGACAAAACGTGGTCTAGAAGAGGCTACGAACGTCGCAGCCTCATCAATGAGAGCTTAAAAGAATCGTCTCTTCCCAGAGAAGAAGACTGTGAGGTTTCATGAGGATTCGTCAAAGTTTACCCTTCGATTTTCATAAAAACGTTGAAAAATAAGGGCGAATAGGGCACTAGGAAGGGTTCTGAATGTCACAGCTAGGTCAATGAGGGCTCTATTTGTTCATTATGACCTGTAGAACATGAATCTAGAATTTGGTGTGGTTTGGTAAAGGTTCCAGGCTGTTACAGCACAAGCACGGTCGTTAGCATCAACGTGGTGTGCATGGGGGCCTAGTAAGGGTTCTGAATGTCACAGCTAGGTCAATGAGGGCTCTATTTGTTCATTATGACTTGTAGAACATGAATCTAGAATTTGGTGTGGTTTGGTAAAGGTTCCAGGCTGTTACAGCGCAAGCACGGTCGTTAGCATCAACATGGTGTGCATAGGGGCCTAGTAAGGGTTCTGAATGTCACAGCTAGGTCAATGAGGGCTCTATTTGTTCATTATGACTTGTAGAACATGAATCTAGAATTTGGTGTGGTTTGGTAAAGGTTCCAGGCTGTTACAGCGCAAGCACGGTCGTTAGCATCAACATGGTGTGCATAGGGGCCTAGTAAGGGTTCTGAATGTCACAGCTAGGTCAATGAGGGCTCTATTTGTTCATTATGACTTGTAGAACATGAATCTAGAATTTGGTGTGGTTTGGTAAAGGTTCCAGGCTGTTACAGCGCAAGCACGGTCGTTAGCATCAACATGGTGTGCATAGGGGCCTAGTAAGGGTTCTGAATGTCACAGCTAGGTCAATGAGGGCTCTATTTGTTCATTATGACTGTAGAACATGAATCTAGAATTTGGTGTGGTTTGGTAAAGGTTCCAGGCTGTTACAGCACAAGCACGGTCGTTAGCATAAACGTGGTGTGCATGGGGGCCTAGTAAGGGTTCTGAATGTCACAGCTAGGTCAATGAGGGCTCTATTTGTTCATTAGGACTTGTAGAACATGAATCTAGAATATAGTGTCGTTTGGTAAAGGTTCCAGGCTGTTAGAGACCTAAACTCTGTATCATACTATGAAAACCTGTTGAAATACGGTATGAGATGAGTCCCCGTATCCCCTCTGAAGGTCCCAGCTGGGTCATTGATGGCTTAGAATGACATTCTTAGAGCCCTGATACTATATCCAGAGTTTGGTGATGATCCATTGAAGCATTGATTTTATATGAATTTTTAAAGGTGTAAAACTGACTTAGGAAAAAGGCCGAAGTGAGTTTTTAAGAGTTCAAGGAGCTCTAACTTAGGCTAGGAAGGTGCCAGAGAGGTCATTCAAAGCTTTGTATTCTCAGTAGGACCTAAGGAATCTGAATCTAGAGTATTGAGTTGTTTGCACAAAGTGTCAGACCGTGCCGGCCTGTACTATATGATATTTCAATGAAAACGCATTGAAATACGTATGAGATGGGCTCTTGTGACCCCTAGGAAGGTCCCAGTTAGGTCATTGATGGCTTAGAATGACATTCTTAGAGCCCTGATACTATATCCAGAGTTTGGTGATGATCCATCGAAGCATTGATTTTAAATGAATTTTTAAAGGTGTAAAACTGACTTAGGAAAAAAGGCCGAAGTGAGTTTTTAAGAGTTCAAGGGGCTCTAACTTAGGCTAGGAAGGTGCTAGAAAAGTCATTCAAGGCTCTATTTTTTCGGAAGGACCTAAGGAACATGAATCCAGAGTCTTGGGGTGTTTGCATAAGGTTTCAGGCCGATAGGAACCTAAATATTGCATCGTTTTATGAAAATGCGAAAAATAACGGTCTGAAACGGGCCCTTGTGCACCCTTTGAAAGTCCCAGCTGCCTCAATGAGGGCCTAAATTGTGTAGTCCTATGCCCTGATGCTACATCCTGAGTTTAGTGAGGATCCTTCAAAGCGTTGATTTTTAATGAATTTTTAAAGGATTAAAACTCAATTAGGTCAAAAGGTCAATTGGAGTTTTTATGAAATAGAGGGGGTCCAGGAGAGGTTCTGATGGTCACAGCTGCCTCATGGAGGTACCTTCTCTTCCTCATGACCCTCTGATACAGAATCTGCCGTTTTAAGCTGTTTGGTGAAACTTTGAGGCATGTACAAGCCAAAGCATTGAATAAGCCTATACGAATGCATTGAGACAAAGTGAGCGGGGTATCGCGTGAGGTTGCCGTTCTCCGATCAGCCTCAATGAGGACTCGTTCTTCTCGTCTTGACCCCCTGATACGGAATCTAGAGTTTTGAGCCGTTTGGTTGGCGTTCGAGGCACGTACAGCCCCAAACGTTGCATTGGCCTGTACGATTGCATTGAAACAAAGTGAGCGGGGTGCAGCACGAGGTTGCGGTTGCCCGATCAACCTCAATGAGGACTCGTTCTTCTCGGCTTGACCCCCTGATACGGAATCTAGAGTTTTGAGCAGTTTGGTTGATGTTTGAGGCACGCACTGCCCCAAACATGGCTGTGGCCTTACGAACGCATTGAGAAGTGGTGATAGGGGGCCCACACGAGGTTGTGGTTGCCCGATCTACCTCAATGAGGACTCGTTCTTCTCGGCTTGACCCCCTGATACGGAATCCAGAGTTTCGAGCTGTTTGGTTGATGTTTGAGGCACGCACTGCCCCAAACATGGCTGTGGCCTTACGAACGCATTGAGAAGTGGTGATAGGGGGCCCACACGAGGTTGTGGTTGCCCGATCTACCTCAATGAGGACTCGTTCTTCTCGTCTTGACCCCTTGATACGGAATCCAGAGTTTCGAGCTGTTTGGTTGATGTTTGAGGCACGCACTGCCCCAAACATGGCTGTGGCCTTACGAACGCATTGAGAAGTGGTGATAGGGGGCCCACACGAGATTGTGGTTGCCCGATCTACCTCAATGAGGACTCGTTCTTCTCGTATTGACCACCTGATACGGAATCCAGAGTTTCGAGCTGTTTGGTCAAACTTTGAGCCACGTAGGGACCCAAACATTGCTCTGGCCTACACATTAGCATGGCGAGGTGTCGAGAGGCCCCCCGATGAGGTTGTGAGGGTCGCGACTGCCTCGTTGAGGACCCTGAGGATACGGTTAGGGCCCGTGAGGTTTTGCCTGAGGTCGTATCCCCATTTTCTGGCCCCTCTGACTTTTTACAGGGCTCAAACCCCCTTTCAGTCCCACTAGGCATGACTTTCAGCGCAGGGGTTTTGGCTTGACTTTCATTACAGCTGGGAGGGGTCATTTTTGGGGTTCCCAGGGTCACAGGGGTTCCGACGTCTGGGTGCTCATCCTATCCGAGGGTCCGATGTGGGGTGTCGAGTTTCAGGGCCCTAGCTCATGCGCAAGTGTGCTTTTGGGGCCCTCAAAAATCTCACGCTTCCCTGTTGGGGAAGTGAAAAGGCTTTTCAAGACTTGAGAGGGTCTGTGCACAGCAGCTAACTAGGGGAAAGTTCAAGGGTGGGGGATGGGTGTCCACAGACCATGACTCCATCCCACGTACAATGACTTTTAGTGAAGTTTGGAGATAAGTGGCTGGATGACTTTGGGGCGTGGACTCATGTCCACGAACCATGATTTTGTCCACCTCCCATAGACTTTTTTCAAAACTTCTCCCGTGACTCCGTTGGAGGATGGGGGGGCGCGGAACTTGCGGTACCCGCCGCCCTTAGAACTTGCCCTTTTGCCCAATTTTCCGACCCAAATTTGTCGAATCCTGACAAAACTCGTGCCGTGGACCGGGGCTCTCCTCAAGGTGCCACATATCCAGTTTCACCCCAATACGTTCACCGGAAGCCGAGATAATAAGATCCCACGTGTGATGATTTCCATTCAGAATTTTTGAATGGAAGTCATTATACGTGGGAGGTCCATATCTCAGCCCCTGAGTGGAATTTTTCGGTGACACCTGCACTCCTCTGCCTCTTAGGAGGTGGGCGGTCAGCCCTGCGAGTTTGGGACCGATCTGAGAAAGTTGAAAATTTGGATGACCGAAGCAGCAAGAGGTACCCCTGTTTGGATGAAATTTTCGACTTTCTCCAATCGAAGCCAAACTGACAGCCCCTGATTGGGCAACTCCTAGCTTGGACAGGAGTGGCAGTTTTAGCTTCAAACTCCACCCAGGGGCTGAGATATCGACGTCCCACGTGCAATGACTTCCATTCATAGTCTTTGAATGGGAGTCAATGTACGTGGGATGATCCCACGTGCAATGACCTCCATTCATAATCTTTGAATGGGAGTCAATGTACGTGGGATGATCCCACGTGCAATGACTTCCATTCATAGTCTTTGAATGGAAGTCAATGTACGTGGGAGGTCCATATCTCAGCCCCTGAGTGGAATTTTTCGGTGACACCTGCACTCCTCTGTCTCTTAGGAGGTGGGCGGTCAGCCCTGCGAGTTTGGGACCGATCTGAGAAAGTTGAAAATTTGGATGACCGAAGCAGCAAGGGGTACCCCTTTTTCGACGAAATTTTCGACTTTCTCTGATCAAAGCCAAACTGACAGTCCCTGATTGGGCACCTCCTAGCTTGGACAGGAGTGGCAGTTTT
>SRMA01027157.1:83996-109819 GCA_007224835.1 Danionella cerebrum | reverse complement strand
GAGGCCCAGGTAGACCTGTTTGCCTCCCGCGAGAATACCTATTGCCGGCTCTTTTACTCCCTGTCCCTGGCTTCTCTCGGGACAGATGCGCTGGCCCACTGCTGGCCCAGGAACAAACGCTTGTATGCGTTTCCCCCAGTGAGCCTTCTAGCACAGCTTCTGTGCAAGGTCAGGGAGGACGAGCGCGAGCTGCTCTTGATCGCCCCCTTGTGGCCGAACAGAGCCTGGTTTCCGGACCTCTCAGCGCTCGGGACAGCCCCTCCCTGGCCGATCCCCTTGAGTCCGGACCTCCTGACTCAGGGGGGGGGATACAGGCACCCGCGGCCAGACCTCTGGGCCCTACACGTATGGCATATCTGTCCGCGGTGGACCCCGAGCCTCTACCACCCTCCGTGGTGAACACTTTGAACCATGCGTTAGCCCCCTCTACCCGAGCGTGCTACGCTGGCAAGTGGGGTCGGTTCGTCGAATGGTGCTCTTCCCGTCAGGAAGACCCCGGGACATGCCCCATCAGAGTCGTGTTGACCTTCCTCCAGGAGAGATTCGATCGGGGGCTGTCCCCATCGTCTCTCAAGGTCTACGCCGCCGCTATTTCCGCCTTCCACCTTCGGGTCAAAGGGAGCCACGAACTGACGGTGAGATTTCTCAAGGGGGCTAGACGCCTCAGGCCTTCTAGACCACCCTCTATCCCCTCTTGGGACCTCTCCGTCGCCCTTACGGGGCTACGGAAGTCTCCTTTTGAGCCCTTGCACTCAGCGGAGTTGCGAGTCCTCTCTCTGAAGACCGCCCTCCTGCTTGCGTTGGCCTCAATTAAGAGGGTGGGAGATCTCCAGGCACTGTCCGCCGACGAATCCTGCCTGGAATTCGGCCCTGGCGATTCCTTGATTACCATCAGGCCGAGGCCCGGATTCATCCCCAAGGTCCCATCCGTCCCCTTCCGGGACCAGGTGGTGACCCTGCAAGCTCTGCCCCGGGAGGAGGCAGACCCAACCCTGGGTTCTCTATGTCCTGTGCGAGCTCTCCGGATCTACCTGGACAGAACCCGGGAGCTTCGTAGCTCCAAGCAGCTCTTCATTTGTTTCGGAGGCCAGCGTAAGGGTTCCACTGTCTCCAAGCAACGGCTGGCACATTGGATCGTGGAAGCCATTAGCCTTGCTTATGAGGCGTGTGAAGTGCCCTGCCCTCTCCATCTGAGGGCCCACTCCACTCGCGGCATTGCTGCCTCGTGGGCGTTGGCCAGAGGGGCTTCACTCGCCGACATTTGTCGAGCTGCGGGTTGGTCTACACCGAATACTTTCATCAGGTTCTATAACCTTGATGTTGGCTCTGTCCCCTCTGCGGTCCTGAGTGGTGGCAGGTTCCCTCAGGGGACGGAGCAGGTGTAGTAGCTTGCAGTACTCTCTCAAATGAGCAGTACACATCTTGTGCGCCCCCCCCCTTGGGGGTGGCTCTTCTTCCTCCCCCCTTCGGCATCTGACTGTGCGGAGCAGTCAGCTCTGCTAGGTTCTGCTCTGGAGCTCGCTTCGGCCTGGCCCCAGCAGAACTAGGGTCCGGATCTGGGAGTCCCCCTTTTTTATTGGTGCTCCCTTTCTGTGTGTTTTTTCTACAGCTCCCCCTCCAGGCGGCTAGTAGGAACCCGTCCCGTTACCCCCCTGCCTTGGTGAGTAACGATGACTTACGTCTCTGCCACTCTCTTGTCTGCAGAACGTCTTCGCTGGTAGCCCTGCGGGTCTCGACGCGATCTCCGCGCACCCCTCTCCACGATGAGGGGTGCCCTCCTTCTGGTCGTCTTCGCAACAACCGAGTACAGCTTACGCTCTCAGTGTTGGACGACTTCCCCGTCAATGAAAATTCCGGGCAGGGGCAGAAGGAGTTCCCATTCAGGTATTACAGCTTAATTCACTAACCTTCTCCAAGTTTAGTGCTGGCCTGTTTGGATGGACTTCGGGCATGGCGCTTTGTAGAGGCTCCCATTCAGTCGGTCATCGACTAAACGTCTCCGGTACCGACTGAAAGGGAACGTCTAGGTTACTTGCGTAACCCCACGTTCCCTGAATAGGGAACGGAGACGTTTCCTTTCTGCCATGCCTTGAAGTCGGGAGACTGAGGCGCCGGAGGTAAGTAGGTCGGCTCCTCAGGAAAATCCCATACTGAAGCGTGCGTTACGCCCGGTCTTATACCCGGCTGATTGCTAATCAATCACTCACGCCTGCAAATCAATTTGCCCGTTAAACAATTCGGTCCAATCTCCCATGGAGATCAGCTCCCATTCAGTCGGTCATCGACTAAACGTCTCCGTTCCCTATTCAGGGAACGTGGGGTTACGCAAGTAACCTAGACGTTATGTGTAAATGTCAGGGTTTTTTAATTGCTAGAGTTTGAATAATAAAACTTGTTAAACAGTGGATTGAATGTAATACTGATGGTGAAACAAATAAATCAGAGCAAATGCTAAATACAGGTAAAGTTAGAAAGTTTAAACAGTAATGATGATGTTGAAGACACCAGTGTAGTACAAACACATTTGCTGTCGTGGATCTGCAATCAGTTCTGCAACTAAAGTTCTGTTCTGTCTTCTCTCCTTCTTTCAGATTGACGGTGGAGACTCCAACCTGGTCATCATCAGCATCTTCATTGCTGGTATTTCCTGAGATTCCAAGATCGTCTCGGATGCTGGGACTGCAGTCTAGAACTGTTTGGTAGAGCAGTTTATGGCTGTGCACTTCACTGATGAATGGAGGTCCATCACTGAAGGTTGTTTGGTGGAGGAGTTAATGGCTGTGCTCTTCACTGATGAATGGAGGTCCATTGCTGAAGGTTGTGAGGAGAAGAGGAGTCTCTTTGGAGGTCCTGCTCTGCCTGGAAGCACTGGACGAATATATTAAAGGGTTTCTCTAGAGCCCAGCTGATGGTTTCATTAAAGCCTTGTTTCAAACTCTCGTGATTTCCATGATTCATGAAATGTTCTTGTTTTCAAAGAATAAATGGAGTCAACCTCCAAATAAAACCCATGTCTCAAAGCTTCTTTCTCATTACACAACACCAGTCCGATCACACATAGCAAAGGTGTATTTATTGTAGGTGTATTTACAGTACAATATCATTAAAATAAATGTACAAATGTTTGGAATAAACATTCCGTTTGTAGTAATGAAATTACATTTTATTTACCTTAAATATATGAAAGCACTTTTTTTGATAGTACAGATAGTACTCCCAAAGTAAACATTTAATTACACTCATAAAAATTTTATTATCTATTTTATTACTTTTTAAAAGATCATATTTTATAAGATCCCAATATTTTCTGGCATAAATAATATCTTACCTTAAAATTGAGGGCTGAAATAAAATAATGAACATGATTAATTCTCTTTAGATTTAAACCTAGTTTTGATAATTATGAATATATATATATATATATATATATATATATATATATATATATATATAAAATTTCTTCCAAGCAAGGTGCTTTTATATATTCTTTTATTATTAAATAAATTTATTAATAAATAAAATTTATTCTTTTAAATTATTATTTATGATAAACTATTATTTATAACTTTAATATCATGAAGATGATCAGAGAGCTCTGGCAGTTCACGTAAAGTTTTAATGACAGTCCATCACTGTTTTAATTCCAGACGGTCTCTGACCTGCACACGTCACAGCTACAGCAAGCTCCTGATTGGTCAGCGCGGCGCGGAAAATCCGCCGAAGTAAAATTTTTTGAACTCGAGCGATACGCGTGCTGTTCACCCGTCTACGGCCGGTCCGCCTCCTGCGCGCGGCTCACAACACGCGTATCACCCATTCATGCGGCTCAATACGCGCCTATCGCGGCAACCGCACTGCTCAATTCGCGTTTACCACGCTGCTGAAGCCTCAGACTCGCGCAAACGCGTCTTTGCATTGACTTAACATGGAAACCATCTGCGCTTACCGCGCGAACCGCGTTCGATGTGAACGTACCTTTAGAGCATGTGCATTTCAAGTCTACGAGATACCGAAGCATGGCAGATCATGTGACCAGCAGCAGACGTGAAGGTGTATGTACGAGTCCCTGTGCCAATCACAGCGTCTGCTTTAACTTCATTATGAATGATACTCCCCACGTATTGTTTCATTTTTATTGAAACAAATTGTAGTTTTCGAAAAGGTTATTAGTTTTGATATTTTTGTTTTTATCATTTGCATGGCAATTCAAATCAAATTGTGATAAAATGCGCAATCGTCTTTCAGTTTCTGGCACAAAATACAATTTTCACATTGTTTTGACCTTGTCTTTGAATTTATGAATTTTTATTTTGTCTCAACGGTTTTGATTTTTGTAAAAAAAAATGTGAGAATGAATGAAGAGGAATGTCGAGTTTTTCAACTATGGGAACTTTAACCATAACGCCATGCCTCAAGTCCATCCAGTCAGTCTGACTCTAAGCTGTTAAGGTTAGATATAGCCAGGTGTAAGACTGAGAATCTCCTTCTGCCCCTTAGCCCGGAATAAATCTGTTGCGGGGTAGTCGCATGTGCTGTACAGCAGGGCGACCAGAAGGAGTGCACCTCTGATGTGGAACAGAGGTGCGCGGAGAGGGCTACCAGCGAGTGCATGTCTCCCCGGCCAAAATAGGAGGGGGAGGACGAAAAAGCCATCAATCTGCACCACAGAGGGGGGGAAGAACGGAAACGGGGTAATACAAAACAACCTGAAAAGGGGTTTGTATAGAATACACAGACTGGGCCACCTCGAGCTTGGCGGGTCCACAAGTCCAGACCCGAGTTCTGTAGGGGTCAGGCCCAACGGCAAAACCTTCACTACCAGAACCTAGCAAAACTGACTGGTCCGCTCAGTGAGATGCCGCGTGGGCGGAGGATAGAGTTCACCGAAACCACCGTTAGGGGGTCATGAAAAGAGGAGTTCACCGAACCACCGTTAGGGAGTCGTGAATAAAAATGGTCTGCAGGCGCAGCACATCCACATCCAGACCCGACCGTAGTCAGTTCCGGACTAGAGCCCTCATCGGTGTTGGAGTTGAGGGAAAGGATGTTCGACAGACCAATGGGGATGGACATCCATGGGTATTGCCCCGGGCCTGGGTCTGATACGTACCAGAGAGTCCTCAGGGCCAACTTCCAGGGAGGTTTCGTCGGCGGACAGAGCCTGGAGATCTCCAACCCTCTTATGAGACGCTAAGGCCAACAGAAGAGCCATCTTCAGGGAGAGGGCTCGTATATCTGTGACGGCCAAAAGCTCAAAAGGGGACATCCTCAGCCCTCTCAGGGCGATGGAGAGGTACCAAGAGGGAACAGAGGGGGGCCTAGAGGGATGAAGCTGTCTGGCCCCTTGGAGAAATCTCAACATCAGATCGTCCCTGCCGATCAATTTCCCTATGACCCGAAGGTGGAAGAAGGAAATCACTGCTGCGTGGACCTTCAGGGATGAAGGGGACAGCCACCGATCAAACCCCTCCTGCAGGAAACTCAGCACGACTCTGATAGGACACGTCCTAGGGTCTTCCCGCTGGGAAGAGCACCAATCGACGAACCGACCCCACTTACCCGCATATCATGTTCTGGTAGAGGGTGCTAATGCATGTTCTAGAGTCCTTACCACTGCCGCTGGTAAGGGCTGGGGGGGTCCACCGTCCACCGCGGGTGCCTGTATCTGCTGGACGGCCAGACGGTGGAGACGCCATTCCCCTGCGGTTGGCTCGAACCTTGACAGTGGAACCGCGGTCTTGTTCAGATCGCCGAGGATGTGAACGGCTTCGAGCGACAACAGTCTGCTCTGAGTCCACTGGAGCAGTCGTTGGGCGAGGTAGTGCAGGTGGCAGGAGCGACACCCTTGGGAGTTGATATACGCAACCACCGTCGTGCTGTCCGTCCTGACAAGCACGTGATGCTATAGCAGGAGCACCCTAAAGCGCTGCACTGCTAAGATCACTGCAACTAGCTCGAGACGGTTGATGTGCCATCGAGATTGGTGTCGGGTCCAGGAACCGGACTCTCAATGGAAACCGCACATGGCGCCCCAGCCTGTAGGGAGGCGTCTGTGGTGACTACCATGCTGTGAGGAGTCCCGTCCACGCGGACTCCTGCTCGCAGGAAGGTCACACACCTCCAGGCCTTGAGGGACGAGCAACAGCGGGGTGTCACGGACACCCGCAGCTGGCCTCTGCGCCATGCCCAACCCGGAACCCGTGAACGGAGCCAGTGCTGAAGCGGTCGCATATGCAGGAGCCCGAGTGGAAACACCGGGGCTGCAACGGCCATATGCCTCCGGAGCCTCTGAAAAGATTTCAGTGGGACCGCTCGCCGCTGAGACATAAGGTCTAGGTTAGACAGTAGGGCTCGGGCGCGCTCTGCTGTGAGCAGCGCCCTCATGTTCACGGAGTCCAGCTCCAAACCGAGAAAAGTAGTCCTTTGCACCGGAGTTGACTCTTTTCCCAGTTGACCTGTAACCCCAGGCGCGACAAGACCATATCCCTCTGTATGATCAACTGGTCCCTGGACTCAGCTACTAAGAGCCAGTCGTCCAGGTAGTCCAGGATCCATATGCCTGCCCGGCGTAGCGACGACCTTTGTGAAGGTGCGCGGGGAGAGGGCGAGGCCGAAGGGCAGGACTCTGTACTGGTAGTCGTGGCCCTCGAAACAGAACCTTAGGTATGGTCTGTGACGGCGCTCCACGGCCACCTGAAAGTACGCGTCCTTCAGGTCTATAGTAGCGAACCAATCCCCAGGACGAACGCACGGCAGAAGGCTGCGGATCGTCAGCATCTTAAATCGGAGCTTGGCCAGGCCCCGATTTAGACGCCTCAGATTCAGGATTGTTCGCCACCCGCCTGACCTCTTGGGTACTAGGAAGTAAGGGCTGTAAAAGCCTGCTTCCGCATCGGCTGGAGGGACCGGCTCGATTGCTCCTTTGTTCAAAAGGGTAACGATCTCCTCTCGCAGGAGTGAGACGCCTGACCGTGGTACAGGGGTCTCTAGAACTCCTCGAAACCTGGGGGGTTTACTAACTGAATCGTATAACCCAGCCGGATTGTCCGGAGGACCCAAAACTGACCCCGGGAAGCTTCCTTCAGGCTCCCAGGTGAGTTGTCAGGGGTCCTACTACGGACGTGCCGATGAAGGCGGGGTCGCAGGGATGCGGGCTTGGTGGCGGAATCACCAGGGCGGAGCCCTGGGTACTGGTGGGTGGAGCTGCGGGGGCTACTGCCGCCATGTCCACCAACCGGGTCAACTGAGCTTGCGCCGGTGTCGGGGGATTCATCAACGTATAAGGAAGTTGTATCCCCAACGTGAGGGCATATGAGGCCATTATTCTCGGGACAAATGTTTGATCTTTCTAGCACAGTAGGTGCCGCCAACCCGGAGGTCGGCAGCGAGGTGCGTGTGGTAGCAGCTTGACCCTCAACCAAAAGCCTTTGTCGTCAGGCTGACGAAAGCTTGTTGGCTTTGGAAGGGGCACTCTGACAAGCCCAACGAGCGGCATCCTTGTCGGGGCGGGTATGCCGCGACAGCTGCTCCGCTCGTGGAAACGCAGGGTAATCACTTAGCTGCTGCAAGCACCAGAGTGATGAAGAGGGAGGAGCTTCTAACCCTTGCAGACAGGGGAGCCTGCCAGAATTTTGAGCTTCTCATGCATCTCCGGGAAGAAAGGAGCTGATAGAGCATGGGAAATAATCCCGGCGCTCGTCAGAACCAATAACCGCACCGCGACGGCGCTGAAACAGAGGGCGGAGCCTCCGAGTCAATCGCAGCGGCGGTTAAGAGAGCATCGCGCAACTTCTGACTTCAATTCAACTGCAGCCCGAGGCAGCAGAACTGAATACGAAGACACAGAAGGCTGCGCCCCTTCCGATGCTGCGCTGGGAGCAAATCGTCTATAGGATTGTACGAGAAGCCAAGCAATGGCGGAACATCGCTCGATTCACTGCAGATCAGACGGAACGCACGCCTGACGCGTGAGGATGACGCGAGGGATCGCCTGACGTCACTGGCCCCACGCCATCAGCTAAGGCCTCGGAGGAACTCTCGGTTCGTTGGAGCACCAGAAACTGAAGCTTCGGTGTCCTCTTCCTCAAGAAGGATCTCCTTTACCTCAGTGTGTGGCAAGGCAGAGCAAACACTCGTATTCTCGCTTCACGGGAGCAATGCGGTGTGTTTGAGCATTTCTCCTGACCCAACGCAGTCAGGAGTGTTACAGATTTGCCCATCGCCATAAAAAATGGACGATTCAGAGCAAAACTGGAATACTGGACAGACAATTGCTGTGAATCAGAGGTGCCGTGGTTTGGTGGCTTGGCTATCTGGCCTAGCACAGCTACACTTTGCGCTGAGGTAAGCAACCTTTGATAGTTCAGCTGAGAATAAGCGTCGAATTCAGAGGATGGTAACCAATCGCTCGGAGGAAGAGAGCAGAATGAGTGTAGAGGCAAGCGCTCCTCTTATAGAGCGGCTGATTGCTAATCATCTACACTCGAAAATCAATTAATTTGCCCGTTAAATACTCGGTTACACCTCCCAGATTCGGTAAGTTCCCATAGTCGAAGAACTCGACATTCGTCTGCGTTCTCGACTGTAAGGGAACAATATATCAAAATTTGTCACAACTGTTTTGAAAATAATTTATTACAGCAAAGTATTAAAAAAGGCCAAGGACTTTAAGGGTTAAGCTTTAAAAAATGTTGAACATTTGCCTTTAAAACTTATCTCTGCTCCATAATTTAAAAAAAAAAAAAAGTTCAATGCTAATATTAATGTGAAAGTCAGGGTGTAAATCTGAAGGATTGTCAATGGATGACTTCCTGTTATTTTTTTTTAATCGGTTTGTTACATTTTAGCTGAGAAAATGCATTTTTTCTTGAACACTTAATGCACTCGGTTTTTGCCAAAGGAAAGCTGTGTAAGAATAAATGATTCAGGTGCTCTATCAAAGTGAAAAGCACACACAGTCTCAGTCTCCATCAGTGGGATGCAGGAAACTAATTAAGATAATAACTATCCTCTCAAACACTTCCTGCTTACTTCTAAAGACCTCAAACCTGCCCCGACAGACGCTCGCTGCAGGTTGTAAAACATCATTACATGGTACTTCCATGTTGCTGAGGTTGAAAATCATGTAAGTGAGATGTAAACTAGATCTAAACATACTCAAAGAAAAATGAGTAAAGCTAACCAGTTTAAATTGTTTGTCTGATACCACACTACTGGAAGTTTAGCATCGTGAAAGATCTCCCTGCATCCTTTCACCAGGAGAGCAAAGCATTTTCACAAGAAATTCCCCTTCATCTAAATGAAACAAACCCTATGCAACACGACAGCATTTAACGGAAAGAAGGGAAATAATTAAGAAAGAGGAGGATGTGCGTCAGCTCAGTGGAGCTTAGGTAACGTCTGCTCATAGAGGGAAAAACTGTTCTGCACAATGTTTCCGTCAGTGACAAGTGAAATACAGGAGCAAAAGAATCGCTTTCCTGATTATCTGCGCTGCCTGATGCACAAAGTTCAGCATGTAAAGGTTTCATTAGAGGTTCTGTGAACACATTGCTGCCCCAAGCCCAGAATATTTAGGATTCTAGAAGATTTTTTAACCAAAAAAGGAATCCAATTGAAAGATTTCCCCTTTCTGTGTCATGACTTAAGTGACCGTAAATAACAGAAAGACAACTGATGTAAGGATAAAGTCCACTTTGACCGAACGAGTTCTGCCAACGAAAAAGAGTTTCGCACTGCCATTTTGGATCTGTTGGTTCCCAAGAACAACCAACGAAAGCTGCTCTTTTGATGACGTGAGTAGGACGTAAAAGAGACACTCAGTGGCATAGCACATAGAGCTTTTCATTTTTGTCAAAAGCTCCAGTAGCCACCAGCAGAATCAACGGCTCGACATCCAGGATTTTTTCTTCTTTCCTGGTTCCCCCGTGTGCCACAGAATGCATCTGATATACAGCAAACGGCATCTTCAGGCAGGGAGCGTCATTGCATCACTATTTCGTTGCATCACTATCCGAAGATTGTGTTTTGTTTATTAAAACACACTCCTTGTAACCACAGCCATACCACAGTTCAGGGTTTCTAATGGAATGGGTCTCCAGTGAGCAATTCAAGGGTAAGTCACTCGCAGGGGGTGAGTATCCAAGGGAAAATCTGTCACCGGGCAGAAGTACTCAACTCGATATCCAAGCCAACGATGGAGATCACAAACCAACAGGAAACACACAGGATGGAGCACTTTGGATCTGGTAGGAAATGGATAAGAAACTCACTAAGCAAACAGAGAAGCAAGTGATTCACAGATGGACAATGGGCTTCTGGGAGTTGGAGTATTTTGGGGAGACTACTGTAATTAGATGAGGCAGGTGATCTTGATCATTGTCGCAGCCTGTCTGAATCCCTTTCTTTTCTTGGGTCTTTCTCTTGGTCTAAGGGCAGGTTTATTTGGGTGGGGGGGTCCAGGGTCCAGGATAGTGACCATTGAGCATTCCTCATCTGGAGCGTTCTTCTTCTCCGTAACCTTCCCAATCTACAAGGTACTGGGTCAGCTTTTTGTTCTTTCTTCTGGAGTTCCGGAATTCTTTTACTCGGTTAATTTGGTCATCAATGATGGGCTGTGTTATGGGTTCAGGTGGATGCTCACAGGTGTTGGGAGGAATTTTGGGTTCTTCACGACGTAGAAGGTGGGATAGATTCTCATGGATTCTGGTAACTTTACACAGTATGTGACTGGATTGGTGGTTTTTCGAAAGGAAAGGTTTGCACCTGTAACACTGCACTGTTGCTAATGTAACTCTATGTAAGTGGACTAAATATTTCTTCAGTGTTAATGTAACACTGTGTGTGTTAAATCAACACCTCATTCAGTTTTAACCAAGTGCTACATGGCCGGCGGAGTGAAGCCAAATCACGGAGATCACCCCCCCGTGGCCGGCTACAGAATGATTTCCGCCCAAACAAAAAAGCCAAATTTTAATTTCCTCAGAAATTATGTTATTTACACAAACGGTTTTGATCTCAAAAGTTATTTACACAGTGAACAAAGTTGCTCACAATAGCTCAATTTTCCCTTAACAACAAGGCGGAGCCCAGTGCTTAATTTGTCCGTGAGGAGGTTTTGGAGCAGCAGAGGGTGCTGTTCCAGCAGAGTGTAAAGGGAGAGAAAATGTCCTGAGTTGGTCATTTTTCTCAATCATTTTATTTAACATGGTTCCTAGGAAAATTTCAAAACTTTCAGGGTTAAATGTTTTAATTTGTAGCGTTTTAAAAGTTAAAAAGAAGTCGGTCTTGGAGCTTTCTGAAGTTTTTTCTTTTAAGTTGTTACGTAAGTGACGTTATTAACTATTTTCTACTTAAATTGTATTTGCGGTTTGAGGACTTTGCAGATGGTCGCTAAGCCATCCAGTT
Organism: Danionella cerebrum; assembly: GCA_007224835.1. Taxonomy (NCBI): domain Eukaryota; kingdom Metazoa; phylum Chordata; class Actinopteri; order Cypriniformes; family Danionidae; genus Danionella; species Danionella cerebrum. The sequence goes on along the minus strand of SRMA01027157.1, from coordinate 98,413 downwards.
TCAGTTGATGAGCATACACAGCAATGTATTTTTAGCAGGAGGAAGACATATTTTGACAAAAATAGCATTGCAGCTTGTCCGCTATGTAACACAGATGAAAAAGAGGCGCCATTTTTCAATAAAGAACATTTTGGTCTCGTGCAAATTGATGGTAATGCTAGCTAGCCTCTTTCTATTTACTTCTTCAATGTTGCACAAATCAGTTGCGATGCAGCTGTTACTTGCTTTCTCCCCTCTTTACTTTATTTATTTTTCTTATAAAAGTCCCACAGAAGTGGACAACAAAGTGTCACTTCAAATATAAATTAAACAATTACACAACACTGACAAAATGTCAGTGCAAGGTGCAGGTAGGGTGGCGCAGTGGGTAGCACTGTGGCCTTCCAGTTAGAAAGTTGCGGTTACCTTGTTTGCATTTTCTCCCTGTGCTTGTGTGGGTTTCCCCACAATCCAAAAAAACATGCGGTTAGGTTAATTTAATTTAATAATCTAAATTCCCCTTAGGTGTGAATGTTGCCCTGTGATGGACTGGCGACCTATCCAGGGTGTACCCCCGCCTCTCGCCCAATGTGTGCTGTAAATAGGCACCGGCAGACCTCCGTGACCCTGAAAGGGAATAAGCGGGTTTGAAAATGAACGAATGAAAAGGTCTCGGAGCCAATCAAACAGGTCCCGGTTCAGACCGTTAAGGTACAGTGGCAAGCTCCGTTGTCCTCTGGCACAATTCCGTCACGCCGTCCATATTTTTTACAGTCTATGGTTTTAACACTATGGTGCTAAATCAACCCACAGTGTTGCGTGTAACACTGGTGCAGTGCTTCATAGATCTCAACCAAGTAATTAAAATAATCATTACATTTAATTTCAAGCATCTGTTTCTGTTTCCTTGTGTCTGTGAAACTAATACCTTATTTGCTCCAATGTCCAACTAAAAATGCCCCAAATTCAAAATCTGATTGGTGAGTTTTTCTTCACTGCCCTCCTTTGGGAAACATTCAAATAAAAATGTGGAGAATCGTGGCAAGGACACAGAATCCATATAAAGAGCCTTAACAGCACACCTGAATGCTCGGGGGTTTCTTAAGCTGCCTCACAGATAGCATTTGCAAATAAAAGCAGGCAGTGTGTAAAACGAGAAAACTGACCTCTGACCTCTGGAAGTCATCTGACCCTCAAAGACACATTGAGGGTCAGCTCTAAGCCTTGTTAACTTCACGGAGTCTAGGTTTCTCTGTACCTTATAACAGGATGAGAATAGAGTGTGTGACCTTGCTTCTCATTTTAAACATTTAAGAACACTGCTAAAACAATTACAATGATTAGGGAACTCAAATGTATGCAAATTTTGCATAAATATTAACATGCAGACATTTGGTCTTAGATGAAAACAGCTCACACTTGCTGCAGCCCTCTTGTGGAGCTGTCTGTTAATAAATGAAAGGATCCACATTGGCTCTGCGTCTACGCTAGGGTTAAATGGAATCAAAGAAAGGAAGTGAATGTCTGAAAGTAAAAGTGTCAGTACTGTGAATGCCTACAAGGGACTGTATATTCAAGAGTGGCTGTGAGTGTACAGAGGTCCGTCTGGCTCCCATGGTCCTGCCTTTCACTCACTTACTCCCTGCTGCTGCTGCTGCCACCTCCTCTTCCTCTCTTTCCTTTTCCCCAGGCTGACTAAAGCGCCACCTCTCTTCAGAGCTGCAAACCGCAGACCGGTAGAGTATGCTGCATTTAAAGCTGCTTGAAGGAATGTGGCCTAATATATACGCCAAACATTCTCTCTTATATATTTCAAATGTTCATTATAACGTATCCAACCTAGAAACATGACAAAATATTGTTGTGCGTTCGTTCCATAGTCTCCCAGTTGAATAGACACTTCACAAACAAAATTGTTGCCTTTGAAAATCATGCAAAAATTGCAAAAATCATCAAATTTCCAGACCAAATATCCTAAATTCCTGATCCAATCACGCAACACTTGCAAAACTACGAATTGTTTTAGAAAATAAGGTTAAAGACTATCTTTCATTCACTCCAGCCAACCCATGCTCTCCCTTTCTAAATGGCCAAATCATTTGCAAGCTCAGCGCAGTGAAGACCTTCTGTTCCATCTATGGCTTTAGGGAAAAAGACACTTATTCTTCCTTTCCCGTTTCATTTCCTGCTTTTTGTGTTTGCCGACATTCTTCCATGGTGACTACGTTCAGGCAATCTGTTCATTAAATGCAAAACTCAATCCAGACTGGGACCTAAAGGGATCACAGATGCTAGCATTAGCATCTGCAGAGTAGCTTCATCGATTTGCGTTGGGCCTAGAATTGAAGCATATTTAAAGATGAGAACTTTTACTTGTAGCTTTACATTTGTCAACACTCCTAAGTTACTTTCGACATTTACATTAAAAATGGTACTGGTAATATTGTATAAATGACTTCTTTACGAGACGCTTTACAGCTCTTAGCATGGGTTTAATTAAAAAGATATGGCTGCAGCAGCTTGAGGACAGTTAATGGAGCCAAGCCCAGTTTCTTAATGCAGATCCTCATCTTCCAGCTCAAATCTGAAAAAGATTTACTTCAAGTAGCATAATAATCCCCAATTGATAAATTTTAATGCTAAAATTCTAAAAGGTTTCTACACACCAATCCAAATGGAGATTCACACGAATCTTCAGATGCTTCTCAGCTGGGTGCTCTTTGTCTGGGTCAAAGTAATATTGATCCAATTATGCTCCCTGCCTGAAGAGGGATTTCTTTCCTGTTTCTTGTATAAAGTCTGCCACTGAAAGACTTCCTACTCACGTCATCAGAAGAGCAGCTTTCGTATCAAATATGTCAGAACTCTTTTTCAGTGGCTCCACTCGTTCAGTCTGATTTGTGAGCTCCCATTGGTGCCCATGGTTTTGGATTGAGGTTCGTTGTCGCACTAAACTTTGCACTTAAAATTTGGCGTAATACAGCCAATGACAGCAGTTAAGGCCTCTACAAACCGACCTGAATTTTCATTGCGAAGTTTGTGCAACAACGCATCTTGATCATTTACCATAGACGCCAACGGGAGCTCACACATCTGACCGAACAAGTGGTGCCAATGAAAAGGTGTTTGTACTGCCATAGCGGATCTAATGAACTAATGAAAGCTGCTCTTTTGATAACGTGAGTAGGACGTAAAAAAGTCACTTGTTGGCGCTCAATAGAGCGCAACAAATCCTCTCTTTTCTCAAGATTGTTGTCAAACAGCTCCCTGTGATTAGCTACTATGTGTTTTCTATGTGTTCTTTCTTATTTCCTGTGTTTCTGAGTGGGTCTGTTGTACCACACGTCCAACTTCAGGCAGTCTTTGTCAGTGCACCAATATTTCCTCGACCCAGATGAAGAGCACCCAGCTGAGAAGCATCCAAAGATTCAAGTGACTCTTAATTCAGATCAATGTGTAGTGGCCTTAAATTTCAGGTTTGGTCTTTTTACGCTAGAAATGTCATGTAATCTCTTGTGCAATCCAGGTAAAAAAAAAACAGTTAACGTGTGTACTGTCTGTGATGATTTATATTTATGCTGCTGCTTTTATATCTTGATTTTGAAAATGCTTGTGTTAAACATTACTTATACTCTGTATTTTTGCTCCTTTTCAACTTTTCTAACTGTTAAAAGCAACTATCTGCTCACAACTACCTCAAATTCTGGAATCTTCAGCATGTTTCTGTGCTGATAGGGGTCAGGGTTCTCTTGGGCTGTATGGAGGTTCTGGAAGAGTTCATTTTTCCTTCCTGTCTTCTTTTCCTCTCTCGGTAAGCCTCTCTGCCTCTCCCCTGCTGTCTGCCTGAAGTGCCACGTAGCTTTCCTGCATTATTAGACAGATGGAATTCACCAGCTCTGCGCATGAAGCTTTCCGTCTCACGTTGTCAGCCCTTCCCCCTCTGCACATCTCTTGCCTTGCATTCTTGCAACTCTTACACACTCAAACGGTTTGCTTTAATACTCTCACTTAATTGAAAGAAATGACCACAAAAGGTTGGCAGGAGCTTGTCTGCTGTTGCTGTCTCAAAATTCAGGAACATAACGTTCATCTGCTTCAAAACGTGAATTTTAACACAAAAAAATGTACAAAACGAAAGAGCAAGCGTTCACTGACGTGCAAATACTTTAATAACAAAGCTTTGCAAATCTGTTCAGCCAAAGCAAACATGACGACACACGAGGTTTAATAACAACATACTCTTCTGCCATCTGTTGGTAAGAACTGTCCAGTGCACTTTCTTTGTCAGATTTTATTTTCAAAAGAATGCGCAGAGGAATTATCCTGGAAAGACCTTTGTACAATAAACCTAAAGCCACCTTTAAGTTTTCACAAAAAGCTAGAAAGGTTCAACTAAACAAACGGCACCAAGCAAAGGTTCTTGGGAAAAGTTTTGTAAACAAAGAATGCTCTCAGAAATGTAAATGTTAGGAACTAAATGCAGCGAATTAACGAAAGACAGCTTAAATAACCTTGATATTTGGTGTGAGCACCGTTTATTTTCTGAAGGAACCCTGCTGGAGGTTTTTCCAAACATCTTGGAGATCTAACCCCAGATCTTCCTTGGATGCAGCTTCCTCGCGTCCTTCTATCTCTTCATGTCAAATCCCAGACACTCTGTGAGGCTGAGACCAGGGCTCTGGTTTGGATCCATGCATCACTTTAAGTACATCTTGTTCTGCTGAATAAATGAAGGCCAGACATAGGCCTCGCTGATGGTGTTACATGATGGATAAGTATTTGCTTTATTGTACTGGTCTCCAGCCGGACAAACATAATGTCTTTAGCTACAGCCAGAAAATTTTAGATCAACTGGTGCCATTTTTGAGCAGCACACCTTGACCTTGCTTTGAAATCTTTGTCTGGAAGAACCTTGTTGATGCAGAATAACTACACTGAGTCTAATAGCTGAGTTTTGCAATTCCTCACCCAGCTTCCTACAAAGCTGTTTCTGTTTCAGTTCATGACTGGGATTCATTTACATGTGACAATGATGATCAATAGCAGCTATTTGGTTTAATGGTTTGATCACACACCTCACTTTAATCCTACAAAATGCCTGACTGTGCAAGTGTGGCAGTAAAAACTGACGCATGTTTGAAGGTAAAGACAGAAAATTTAGATTTTTCTTGAATTCTCCCACTTTGCTTTTTTTTTTTTTGCATTTTTCACAATGCCCTTGCACATTTGCGATTTACTACTGACCATTAAAAAAAACACTGCTGAGGATTGTATGCAACTGCAACATCTTTGGAATTGAAGGTATTTTTCATTCGCACGGATTAACTTTTAGTTCAAATAGAAAAAAAACACTTAAGGAAGTGTTGACAAAGGAAGAAATGTTTATGAAATAAGTGTTTTAGCTCTTTGGTAAGAGAAAACTTCTAGAGCACAGTTGTTGAAATAGTTCTCTCTTGGATTATGTTTGACTGATTCAAAAGTTTACGTGACATAAAAGGTCACAATTCGAACTCTTCCCTGAACGACCTATCCTTTATTTTGAGCAAAAAGTTCCACATGTGCAGCTCTGGATACTACATGCATATCATGCGCCATGTTTGATGTCTTATGATACAAATCTGCAAACAGTGGACCACACGCATCCTCATTAGGGGTGTAACGGTACGCTAAAATCGTATTCGGTTCGGTACAGTGTCTTTGAGAGTTCGGTTCGGTTCATTCGGTTCGGTACAAAACAATAAGAACTTACATAATCTTTATTTTAAAAAGCTGCCAATACACAGTAGAATTCTTGCATAAAATAAATAAAAGTGACACATTTGGGTGAATTTTTAAATAAATTGCACTCTTTATAAAGAAAAACACATTTTTTAAATAAAAAATGAAATACTGCAACTAGTTAGGATAGATAGGATAGATTAACCTATCCACATTTTCTGAAGAGAGCACAGATCTGGTTGCAGTGACAATATCTCCAGCAGTAGAAAATGTTAGATGTGTTGCCTGCCCGATCTCCGTGGAACAATGTCGGCATACAACTTTAAATTTATCCACTCGTCTATCCCCGTTATGTATTTTAACAGAGAAGCCAAAGTGTTCCCAAACAGGAGACCGTAGTGAGGTGGGAGGGTCTTCAAGCTCTGGCTTCCCTTTCGCTTTTGCCATGCCATTTTCCTACTCGCGCTCGTCACTCAATAGCGTCCGTGCGGAAACTATCTCCGTGGAACAATGTCGGCATACAACTTTAAATTTATCCACTCGTCTATCCCCGTTATGTCTTTTAACAGAGAAGCCAAAGTGTTCTCAAACACGAGACCGTAGTGAGGTGAGAGGGTCTTCAAGCTCTGGCTTCCCTTTCGCTTTTGCCATGTACCGGTAATTTTCCTACTCGCGCTCGTCACTCAATAGCGTCCGTGCGGAAACTATCTCCGTGGAACAATGTCGGCATACAACTTTAAATTTATCCACTCGTCTATCCCCGTTATGTATTTTAACAGAGAAGCCAAAGTGTTCTCAAACACGAGACCGCAGTGAGGTGAGAGGGTCTTCAAGCTCTGGCTTCTCTTTCGCTTTTGATATGATTCCATTTTCCTACTCGCGCTCGTCAGTCAATAGCGTCCGTGCGGAAACTCGCCTAGAAACATTGTTCCGCTGCGCTTAATATCGCGCTGATAATACATTTATATCATTTAATAAAAATACCGAATACCGAAACGGTAAGCAAGTGTCCCGAACCGAACAGGCCGTACCGAAACGGTTCAATACATACCGTGAACCGTTACACCCCTAATCCTCATCCAGATGCTAAGGCTTTCTTCTGACATCCCATACAGTTTCACCTCTCTTTTCAAAGGTTTCGTAATAAAAACATTCAGTAAAACTGCAAAACCTGGACCCCCCTGAGACATCGGTAGGCCAGAGGGTCCAGATGAGCCCGATCAATAGAGTTATATTCCAGATGAACCACAACTAGGCGGCTAAGGGGTGTCTCTCCACCTTGTTCCAGACAGAAAGCATCACGAGGGACAGAACGAATCTTGTTGTTCGTGAATGTTGCAGAGTGTAGCCACAAAGGAAGCTGCCGTGGGACCTGCTGTAACCCATTGTGACTCATGTCCAACTGATGAAGGATCGGCAGAACTCGAAAGGTACCTACAGCTACGTTTGTGATTTTATTTCTTGCTAAGCCTAGGTTCTCCAGCTGGGGCATTGAAATAAAGACATCTTTGCTAATGCTAGAGATAAAGTTCCTCTCCAAGTTGAGGGTTTTGATGGTGCTTGGCAGATGCCGAGGAACCTGCTTTAGAAAGTTGCCTTCTAGATTTAAGCTCTCAAGACGACTGGCGTTCAACAGTGCCGCCTTCCCGAGCCCTTTATCAGTCAACCTGTTCAAACTAAGATCCAAAATCTGCAGCTCGGCCTCACCCCAGAATAAGTCTCTGTGAAGCCCCTGAATGCGGTTACCTCGGAGATAGAGTTCTCGAAGGCTGAGAGGTAACTGCAGTGGAATAGAGACAAGCTGGTTGTAGGAAAGAGTAAGAGTGCGGAGTTTGCCCAAAGGCAAAAGAACTCCAGGAGGGATGGCGGACAAAGTGTTCCCCAAGCTGTTGTTGCTCAGGCTGAGGATCAGCAGATGTGGGCAATGTCTGAAAGCAGCGTCGGACATCGCTCTTATCCGATTCCAGTCGAGCCGTAGCTCTTCTAGCGTATCCGGGAGGCCATTTGGGATGCTTTCCAGAAGGTTTCTCTCTATATAAAGTCTCTTTAGGTTCTGAATCCCTAAAAAGGCGCCTTGTGTTGCGTTGTCAGTTAAACGGTTCTTCCTCAACACGAGGAACTCCATGGCATCATACTGTGAGAGCAAATTCGTTTGAATGCTGTCGATGTTGTTGTTCATTAAGAGAATGTAACGGGTGTTGTGAGGAATTCCGTACGGTATTTTTTCCAGATGTTTATCGGAACACTGCACAACCCTGAAAAACAGGATATAGAATCCAGGTTAATCGTCATACTGAGAATTTGTGCTCTGCATTTAACCCATCCCAGTGCGAACACACACAGTCGGAGCAGCGGGCAGCCATAACAGAGGTTTGATCACGCACCCAACTCCAGATGGAGTCACAACTGCCTTCAACAAGCTTACTCTAAACCAGGGGTGTCAAACATACGGGCCCGTCCAATCCGACCCGTGAGATGATTTTAGAAAGAGAGAGAGCAGGGAGTTCACTGTAAATAGGATAACAAACATAGCATTTTAATTAATGCTGCATTTTTAGCAATACATTTCAAATTAATTTCTAACAAGTTGTTTTTAACCCAGTATTTAGCCTTGCGTGTCGCAGCAGGGTGTTAATATGAGGGATCTATTTTTTTCCCCGCAAAAATGATCATATTTTTACATTTAAAAAAATCTTATTTTCTGTCAGTTCCTGTTTTCCCTCGGATTTGAACCCACAACATTTGCGTTGTTAGCGCAATGCTCTATCAACTGAGCCAAAGGAAAGCTTATAAAGGTGTGAAGGTGAACATTTATGTAGGATAAAAAGAGAAAGTGTCAATATGTCCTAAACAAAGTACAATAACAATACGCAATAACAATGTGTTGGTGTTTACAACATACTGAAATTATAAAATATTTAAAAATAAAGAGATAAAAGATCTCCATGGGCAGGGCTACTCTAGAGGTCAATGGCAAAACAAAGGGAAGAATGTTTACAGAGTTTACCTTTAACCAACTCCAACATACTTCAGTAAGTCAAATTTGAATTTGGTGAGTTAGATTTGGTGTGTTTATATGGGATATGAATTTTGGAAATTGGAAAGTCTCCCTTGCGTTGAAACAGACAATAAAATCACATTAATTTGGAAGATTGAATAGACACATACCTCCCATAGCAGGAACATTCAGGGGGGCAGTAATGATCTTGAAAATATGGAAAATATGGTGGCGTTGTGGGCGCCGGTTTCTTGCCTGGTTTCAATTTCTTAGGTTTTGTCATTATTTCTGTCTTTAACTTATCCTTCTTTGTCCTCGTCATCTTCTTGTCTTGACGTTTGGAACCTGTTGCTTTGTTTTTTGGTGTACCACGAGATGCCTTTGCTTCGGCTGCAGTGACCTTAATACTTAGATCCTCCTTTAGATGGAGTTTAGAGGTGTTCAAAGCAAGAAGGTCACCATTTGAGCTTGTCCGGTTCCACAAAAAGGCACTGACCTTTGCATTAAGAAGATTTTGAGATTCAGGAATCACCTCGGGAGATTGGCTTCTGTTGGTTATGACAGACAAGAGCTCAAACGTTGATGCTGGTGCTGTAAATAGGGATGATGGAGGGGGATTACTGGTTGTGATGGGTAAAAAAGTATTTTGATTGATAGCAGATTGTTGTTGGTCATTTTTTGCAGCAAGCTTTGATAGATGTGATCTTTCAGGACTGTCCACACGGAGTCCTTGAAAGTCTTCTACGAGCATCCCTGGTCTTTCATCTTCCTCATTTCTCTTATCACGTCCTCTTGTTTTGACCTCGATGGCTTCCTTCTGCCTTCTCAAATTGAGAGCCTTCATTAAATCAAATCTTTGTTCATCTTCATCTTGATCCAGAGTCAGATTTACAGCTAAAAGAGAACAAGTTCTGTTATAAAGATCACAACATTCTTCACGGTGTACTACTCTTGTCATTCTTACTTGTTTGAAGCAAAAAGGTTTGTGCTGGCACAGCAATAATCCAAACCAACAGCATCAGCTTCATGTTTGCCTTAAATGGCTGCATCTAAGAAACAAACGATTTTATTTTTAAAAAAATTGGAATTTCACAGTGGCTAGAATCTACATGAAATTGCAAAAATAGCGTTTTTTTTTTTTTGTTTGTTTTATGAGATTACTGTAGCAGGCACGGCTTACCTGGATGGGAAGTTTGTCGCCTTCAGATGTAGACATTGACGGTAGATATGCAAGACATGGCTGCCTTCCTTCTTCACACAGACTGACTCGGCACAAAAAGAGATGCGCATCCGGACTAATGGACCCATTTAAAGACTCTCTCTCTCTCCTTAATGCAAATTCCACATCTACGCTCAGCAGAATTACTCTTCAAAGACATTGATCATTACGGGAATTTTCACACTCACACTCCAGATCCCCCAAAAATCTAGCAGCTCAATCCAGAAGAACCGGGACCGATGTGATAGGAGAAAGGTCAAAGTTCAGGAATGACATTATTTGCTTTCATTTTGCAGTGTGGCCTTTGACCTTGTGATGGCCTGTGGAGTCACAGCGGGCAGCATGAATCCTCGAATATCAGTGAATTTTTATTCAATATTCAGTAGTCCACAGGAGTTCACAGGGTTTATACGAGAACTGACCAATACAAGAACACTTCCAAACCAGCCCAGCGCAGTGTAAAAAAAGAGCTGCATTTTCTTGCAGGAAAGAAAGAAATACTAAAGGTCCATACTCTACAGGAAATGATTGAGATGCTGAATTTCGAATTTCGAATTTCGAATTTTGAAAGATTTGCACTGGTAGCACACCCCTACTGAGTCAACCAGAAACCTGCACTTTCTCACATCAGGACAATATTGAACGTTTTGTAGGATGCCAGTAGACAGGCTCAGTTAACCTCTTTTTGAGTGTTTTTTTACTACTCTACAGTTTTCTCTAATACGTTATCTTTAAAACAGTTTTTTGTGGCACTGCTTAAAATAATTTTTTGTTCTTCACATTACACAATATTTCCACAACAATCCTGAAATTAAACAAAAACTACAGTTCGGAGTACTACATTTGTGATTTTCATTTTTACTGCAAAAATTGAGAAGAACTTTTTTATAAGTGTTGAGACAAAATAAAATTTAATAAGCCCCTCAAAAAGCAAAGAGAAGGTCAAAACAATGTGAAACTTCTCCTAAGCCATATATGCTGTTCCAAGTACTTTCTGTTCCATTGTGCATTTTTGTATCAGAACTTTGAAAAACAAAAGCCATATCACAAATCTTGTACTTCCAGGGGTTTTCCCTTCTTTTTACCATTAGATGGCACTATTTGAGGTCTGTAAAACGAGACTGAAAGACGACCGCACAATTTATTACATTTACCTCACAAATTATTATGTAAATGTGATAAATATAAAAACGAATAACCTTTTTGAAACCTACACATATTATTAGATATCAAAATGAAACACTGTGGGTCGCCTAATTCCGTGCAGAGACTTCTAAGGGTTAACCTGTTAACACCCACCGTCCCGCCCACGCGTCGGAAATGACACGTACAGAAAGATCGCATATTAACATATAGCACAAACTATACATCATTTGAAAGCTGAATTTCTCATGTTTCAGGCGTTATAAAGCATTATAGGTTTAACACACCACAGTGACAACAGTTAGTCAGTTTGTGTAAAGAGTCCTAACAAAGCAAAATGGCGATGCCTACCTTTTGAGATGTCTCTACAGCTACACAACGACTGAATCGTCAAGTGTTTTATTCCATTGTACTCGTAACAGTCAACGAATAAAAGGCATCCAAGCTGGTACTCCAAAAACATGTTTACCACGAGAAAAAGACATAAATGGCACAACAATTCACTTTTCGTTTGCTACAGAAGAAAAAAAAGTCATCCGGTTGCTTTTGCATCCATTTTAGAATAAAGCCATCAAGCAAGGTAGGTTTCAATTCACTAGAGCCTCGTGAACACATGGAGACTACCTTTGCAGGTCACTGACCAGAATTGGCCAATCTGCAAGCCAGTAAACAAGACTTGGTCAGCCTTTGAAAGCGAACGCCAATGTGGGTCATTGTTTTTTCACACGTGTGAACAGCCAACTAATCGCGGTTAAACTCCAAGCAGATTGATGGGAGCCAATGAGATGAGCTTTCTGGGGACATACGATTTGCCAGGCTTCTCAGAAGGAACTGAGGATTGGATCCTGAAGCTAATCGGTAAGATATGAAATGTTTATTTATGTCGACTTTGGTGATAAAAGTAAAGTTAGGTTATGTTATAATTACACCACAACTAACAGTAATGGACAATAATAATAATAATAAGCTGACAACAATCCCATTCAAAAGTTTGTTTCTAGTTGAATAACACTGTAAAAACTCCACTTCAGATACTAAGTCAAGTTTCTATATTTTTACATAACTGCATACCTATAATTTCATGTTGTTGTTGTTGTTATATAAGTATGTTTTTAAATGGACAGTTTTGTTTTATACTACTTTTTTCTGTTTTATAGTGAGTCTTCATCTTCGTGTGAAGACACTGACTGGGAACCTGAATCCAAAAAACAAAGAAGCCAAACCCTGCACATTCACACCTCCAACCCCCACATTCACCTCTCCAGATGGGCCATAAAGACAATGACCCAGTGTGGCACACAGAAAATGGCCTGTAACGTTGACCATTCAATATGGGTCTGCACAACTATTGTTTCATATTGTTGTATATATTTATGTATACACTTTTTTTTTTGCATTTTCTTAAAAAAAAATAATAATAAACATTTTTGGAGTAGTTTATGTAGTGGTATTGATTTGTATTAAAAAAGGGTAATTTACATCAATTTGTTCATTTGGTTCCAAAGTGCCACTTTGGTGCCAATGGTGTCCGCCTAGATATTGTCTTATAAAATTATCTCTAGAAAACACATGTTTAGCTTTATTTTGACAGATTTTGGCCATGTATTAGTCAACAGTTGTGGCTTCTATTCAGTGTTGTCAAAAAGTCCACCAGGGACTCAAGCATTCACTTATTTTATAAAAAAATAAATAAAATTAGGCGAGGATAATTTCAACAATTTCTACAAAGTTTGTGAACCTATAACTTTAGTTTTGTTCAAGGTATCCAGTTCCTTACTTTTTCCTGATAAACTAGAAAGGGTCACCTTTTAAATGACACCAAGGACATTAATTTAACCCTTAAAATGTGAGAGTTACAGCCATTTTAATTTGGGTATCCCTTTTTCGGACAAATTTTAAAAAAGATGGGTGGGTGTTAACAGGTTAAACATAAATCATTGTCATCATCACCTTCATCATCTAACATGATACTAGTTCTTCAATAAACATCATTCACTATATATATATGTATTGCAGTCTATATGGTTTAGTAGAGGTTGACCTGATTTTTAAATACAATTTCCCTTTGTTTTGACCCTGTCTTTGCTTTTGGGGGTGATTTATGAATTTTTGCAGTAAAAATGACAATTTAATCTTCAGAAATTTCTTTTTGTACAATTTCAGGATTGTTGTGGAATTATTGTGTAACGTAATGAAAAATATTTGTTAAAAAAAAAAGAAGCTGGGGTGGACCTAAAAAATAATTTTCAAGCATTGCTGCACAAACAAATTTTAAGATAATTTATTAGAGCTCATTTTAAAGTAGTAAAAAAATGTAAAAAGAAAAAGGCCTCGGCCTTGTAAATGTTAAAATATAGTTTCAATTTAAAACATGACACACATAGCTACCTGAAAGTGATGTGATGTTTGCAAACTGTTGGTGCATGTCAATATGATATATGATAAATGTTATAAAATGATCAAAATGAAGCTAAATTGTATCAACGGTTGATGCAGCCTTCAGAGGATCCTCCAAAGCTTTAGCCTCCAGAATCTGGGTAGCTGCGTCTTCAAAGGATGCAGAACCTTCATCATGACATAGTTCCTGGGTTTGGTTTTGCAATTATAATGTTTTAGATTGGAATGCTGAGCCTAAAATAGCTAAAATTGTGCTAAAGCGTCCATTATTGTAGTTTAGCTTCAGATCTAAATAACATCAGGTTTTCTCTTAATTATAATCTACATTTAAAGATAAAAATAAATGCCTCTACCCATGCACAGCGATGGACTGGCGACCTATCCAGGGTATACCTTCCACCCTCCCTCGACCAACAAGTTTTTGAAATGTATAATATAGAGCATAGAATTGGATCTTAGGTTCATACAGATTTCTAATATTAATAATTATTATCCCTCGTGGCTCCTTTTTGTTCAAAGCAGTTGGTGGAATTTCTCTCAATCGTCCTCTAGGGGTCAGTAGAGGACTGTTTAAAGTTTTTATTTTAGAACGAGAGGAAAAAGAAAGAATCCTAGTCAGGCGGAGGAAGGATGAGAAACTTTTTAGTTTATTTTACTCATAAATTGTGATCTAAGCTTCATCCAAGTCAAGGATACTTACAAACAGTGTGTCTGGAAAGAATTTTATTTGTGGAGAACAACCAAACATTGCTTGAGGAAAAGGTATGTGAATCCTTAGAATTAATAACTAGTTAACCCGCACCCTCCCCAGAGCAACAGCCTCAAGCTGGAACTTCCTGTAGCTGTGGATCGGGATTTTAGCTATGATATTCTCATTTGTTCTGTGATATTCTCATTTGTTCTGTGATATTCTCATTTGTTCTGTGATATTCTCATTTGTTGTGTGATATTCTCATTTGTTGT